>JASKGM010045953.1:0-21213 GCA_034509205.1 Ceratonia siliqua
CTATACCTCTAAAGAAGTAACATGGATTAAGGTTAATCAATTAGGTAGACCATAAATCTTATATTGTAGAAAAAAAAGTATCTATGAATATATTGTATTTAGACTATTTTTATCATTTTTTTTAAAAAAAATTTGTTTGGCCCATCGGGCCAATTCGGGCCGGCCCGTTCGGGCCGCGGGCCACATCGGGCTGGGCCAAAAAAGCACGATTTTTTTCGAGCTGGTATTTTACTAGCCCAGCCCTATTATTTTTCGGGTTAGATCGGGCCAGCCCATCGGATTGGGCCCATTTTGCCATCTCTACCAACCAAGCTAAGGAGATGAGTTGAGGGGGTTATTTTGAATATATTGCATTGTAACTTGACATAACTCGGGTATTAGTTTTGCAGAAACAAACAGGGCCTTAAATACCTGCATTAAAAAAGGCGCAACTTTCGGGGGTGGGATTAATAATTTTCTTCTTCTGCCCTAAAATCAGTCCTTACCATTATTTCATTCATAAAACTTCAACCCAATTTCAAAAATCTACAATACTTGAGGGGAAATGGATTTGGTACAATAATTACATCGTTTTCAGTTGCATGATGGTCGTCAATGGCGCGATCACGTACGAAGACCCCTTCATCCTAACTACACCCAATTTGAGTCTCTTTTTATGGAAAAGAGAAGTCCAATACATTATATGAGACTAGGGTTATGCTAGTCCTGTAAAACCGGCCCATATGAGCTACAATATGAGTTAGACTGAACTGACCCACTTAAACTAAATCAATTTTTTTTTTGTAAAAATACTTTATATTATATTATGATTTGAGCTTTTTTTATTAATATTTTTAATTTATATTATAATTTGAGTAATTTATATTATATCATTATAATAATATATAACTTATATATTAAAATTTTGATATAATTTAGTAATTATTAAATAATTTTATGAAAATATTATTTATATAAAAAAATTAAAAAAAATATATATAATAATTCATAATCAACTAAGAGTTAGACTGAAATTTTATATGTCCATATCAAATATGAACTTGCCAATTCCAATCCATATTTTAAAACCCAATGGGAACTGGGACTGAATTAGACCGAATTCGCCCATATTAAGACCCCTATATAAGCCCGATTCCAAACCCACATTGACACCAGATGTCGGACAGTGGGGGGCAGGGAAGCTTTTACATTGAAGTGGCCAAGCGGAAAGAAGATGTATATTTCTTTCAATCTCTTTCTCCTTTACTTTTTATTTTTTATATTTAATAATTTCTTTTATTACCAAGTTAGTAAAAAAAACGTATTATTGTTATATCGTATGTCTTGTTTTTACTATTAAAAAATTAATAAAATAAAATTATGAATTACTAATAGTTATATTTTAATAATTATAAATACATTTAGTAGAACCTCATAATTTATTTTATGAATGAGTAATATTTAATAGTTTTCTAAAATAATAATTTATTATATTTCTCTTTATATTAATACAAATTTAATAAAATATAATTACCAACATACAATATAGTTCAATTACAAATTTACAATTATAACACATTTTGAATAATTTTAAATTTGCTCAATATATTTAAATACTTGTTAATAATTTCTCTATTAACTTCCCTTAATTATTGGAATACAATTTTTTTCACTACGATTTCTTTCCGATTATTGTTTCTTTTTTCCTTCATTCTTCATTTTTTATTTTTCATTCTTTATTTTTGATAATTTTTTTCATTGCCAGAAGTTATTATTGTTATATTACATTTCCTATTTTTACCAATAAAAAAGTAATTTTATAAAGTTATCAATTATCAATTATATTTCAATAATAATCATAAATATTTTAATAGAATATACTAATTTATTTCATAATTAAGTAACATTTAATAATTTTTATAAAAAATAATTTATCATATTTCTCTTTATACTAATAAAAAGTCAATGAATACAATTACAAACTTACCATTATATCTCAATTGCAATTATAACACATTTTGATAATTTCAAGTTTGCTCAATATATTTGAATAACTATTAATAATTTTTCTACTAACTTTCCTCATTTATTAGAATAAATTTTCATTCATTGTATGTTCTATTTTCACCAATAAAATAAGATAGAATAAATTAATAAAAGTAACATTAAGAATCAAATATTGAGTAAATTAATGATTTGATCTCTAAATATAACATACTTTCCAATTTAATTATCTCAATTTAGTTTAAAAAAATAAATACGATATTCTATTCACTTTTTGTTAGTCCACATTAGCATTACTTCAATTAGAATAGATTTGCGTAATTTGTTTTGGACGAATATTTTATTTTTGAGATAATCTTGCCTCTATAAAAAGTATTATAAAATCTTATTTAAAATTTTAAAGAACTGGATTTTTCTCATTTATGTTTCATTAAATTTATAATAGTGTTTTATATTAGTGCTGAAAAGTATAATTTTATATAGTATCATTATAAAATATTGTGTCTCTTAAAATATTAAATAATGATTTTTTTAAAATTTTAGTCTTGCTTTTTCTTTTACTATACTCTTTCTTTCATCTCTCTAATACAAGTAGGGAGGATAATGGATTGGTAAAAATAAAGGAAACAATCATAAATAGTAAATTAGAAAGAATTCAATACACAAAATTTGTGAACTTAATATACAACATGATATTATTGTCCTATCACCTTAATATGTAATAATTATTTTTTATTATACATGTAGGTCTTGTGTAAGATTTATATATATAGTAAAATTGTATTGTTACTTTTTGTGAGTGACTATACCCTTTCCGTCTCGATGTAGGCTCAAATTTTCTTACAATATAATAGATAAAGAGACTCAAATTGCACTAATATGCAATATAATAAATATTTAAACTTTTACCTCGTGAATTATTTGTATTTGCCTATTTATACCTTTTTAAGTTAGAATCTAAGACTGACAGTATAGAGCCCCTAATCTCTGAAATGTGTATTGACTCGTTAAAAAATTAAATTGTTTACTTTATCTTAATATTTTTTTCTGGATAATCTTGTCTCTATAAATAGTATTATAAAATATTAATTAAAGAAATTAGTTTTTCATCTTGGAAAATTTAAAGAAATTAATTTTTCATCTTGGAACCATCCTAGTGCTGCATAATTTATTAATAAAATCATATTTTAAATTTTGTTATTGAACAAATTTAGACAGATTATTTCAATTTGCGAAGGTTATATATACATGAATATTCTCCTAATTACGTTTCATTAAATGAATGCAATAAAGTTTTAGATTTTGTGATGATTACATATATACAATAAATAATAAATTAACTAGACTTGTTTAAACAAAAATCTTTTAATTAAAATAATCAATGAGAATTTAATTATCAAGAATAATTATTAATTTTTCAATTAAATTCCTTTTAAAAATTCATTTATTGTTTTTATATTGTATGTCTTCTTTTTACCAATAAAAGTCAATAGAATAAATTATAAATTATGAATTATATCTTAATAATAATCATAAATACATTTAATAAAATCCTCTAATTTATTCTATGATTAAGTAATATTTAATAAGTTTCTTAAAAAAAGTGATTTATCATATTCCTTTTTATACTAATAGAAAATGAATTGAATACAATTACAAACCTATCATTATATCTCGATTGCAATCATAACATATTTTGAATAATTTTAAATTTGCTCAACAATTTGAATAATTGTTAATAATTTCCCTAATAACTTCCCTCAATTAAATTTCATTCATTGTATGTTCCTTATTTACCAATTATATCTCAGTAGCAATCATAAGATTCTTATACTGCAAATACTTATAGCATCGTCAGATTCAATAATGTCATTCAAGTTTCAAATGAGACAATTTCTAATATTTTTAAGTTTGATGACAATCAATAAGAGTCAAGGTCAATCACTTGTAAACGTTGGTTACAAGGATGTCTTTCATAAATTAAATTAGGTACATATATATCTTATGTTTTAATAATGTTAAAACTATTCATTTTTATTTAGTTTTATTGATTTCTTTTTGTTAATAATTGTTAATTGATACAGTTAAACATTATCTAGTTTTTATATAAAGAATAACACAAATGATGAAAATAAGAGAAGCCAAATTGTGGTTGAGTTAGAAGATATTATGTGTGTTTTTTACTTCTCTTTTTTTTCTTTTTTTTAATGTTTATTTTTTAATTTAATTGTCATATTATGATTTTTTTATAATTTTTCAACTAGTAATATATGTCTTTAAGCACTTTTTATTCAACTTATAAAAGATATTCTTATTAATAACATATTTTGTTTCCAACATTATTTACTATTATTTTTTACAACATTTAATAGGTTTTTGTCACTAACACATTCTAACATTACCACTCATTTGCTATGGGCATAATTAAATTTACATGAGTGAGACTATTACGTGATACATTACCATTCTTTACTATTATTGTTTGTTTATATGAATTGGTCATTGATGCATAATAACTTTATACTTTTGCAAGTTCATGGGTTATTACATATTTGAGTTTTTATAATAACGAAATAATTGAATTATCAAGATACTGAAGTAAAAATTATGAAAGAGGAGAAACTACTTTTAAAGAATCTTATCTAAAAAGAAAAATGACTAATACAAAGTGTGTGTAATATTGAGATTAATTCAAATTCTCCCCATGACAGCTCATATTGTAATTATACTGTTTACTTATAGGATGCATTACTATAACATTCATTAAGTTATATAATTTTTTAGTTAAAATTTTTAAAGTAATTCAATTACTATTATTTGCATATATAAAATATTATAAGAAAATAATCTTACAAATGAATTAATTATTATTTTACATTTTTTATATTAATTTTAATTTTTAATCAATACAGCCATACATTACATAAATTATCAACTAATTAAAAACATTAGTAAGTTGGATGCCGCATTCGCAAGCTAGCTTTGTACTAATCACTAAACATGGATACAACATAATTGGCTTCACCCTCTAAAATGGACATCGGCCACAAGCCCAAAATCCAAAGGGAAAAACTACACACCAATAATCAGCTAACAATGACCTGTGAAGACATACTAGGGGGCTCAAGTCCATTGGAATCCATAATTGTTTTCGAGTCACACTCCACTTCCAGCTTTCTAATAAGCAAACCCATGTTCCAGTCTAATTTGACACTCCACTTCCACCTTTATAATACCATGTTTCAGGCTGGCCTATACTTCTATTTTGGTTACATTTTTTATGACAAATAAATAATATATGTATTGTTATACTATGAACATATGTTGTGATCAGAATATATTTTTACAGGCTTCCTCAATTAATATATATTTATAAGGGTTTTAGGTTATATCATATCGCCAACACTCAATTCAAACTATAATTTTTTGTTAAGAACTCTACTCAAATTCCCAATCATTTTAATCACTTGATATTATTTTCTTTTTCTTTTTTTTTTATAGATGTTTAAGATTTAAACTTAAGACTTATTTGGGTCTCTTATCATTAAATCATATTTAATGACTTCCTGCTATTATTATTATACTGATGAACTATATCTCTGTTTAAAAACATTTTGTGTCTCCTACTTACTCGTAAAGGTAGACTGGTTTTCTACAATTCAATTTTGGATTGACTTGAAACTAGTTCACACCAATCTATGCATACTCTTGACTATAATTAGCCTCTCCTTTGTAATTTAAAAATTGTTAGTATAGCTATTATTATCTATATTTGGTATATTAACGAAACTGATAGACAACAGAATCCAAATTCTAGTTCATATATTGGGAACTTTATGAAACAATTAAACAAAATGTGGTTTATCTGTCGTTCAAATTGTTAATCTTATCAGCTTGGCACTATGGGAGCAAAGATTGGTAGACTATATAGTTGTCATCTTCGGTGACAACCGCGAGAATCCACAGAACCGGCATGCAGCATGCAACTAACTTCCACGGACAGAGGGTGTTTGGGATTTGGGAAATGATTTTTCCTTGGAAAAAGAGAATTATTTTTTTAAAAAAAAAGAGCTTTTTAACATTTTATGTGTTTGGTAACTGTTTTATATTAGAAGTATTTAAAAAAAAATTTTAAATGTAGCTATTTTTAAAAGTTTATTTTTGATTAAAAATAGTTTTAAATAAAAGAAAGATAAAATGTTAATATAAAAAATATTCTTACATTATTAACATATTTTCATTCGTTGACAGCCGCAAGAACCCACAGAACCATCATTCAACAAATTTGTTTGTTATTTTAAAAAATAATTTTTATTATATTTTTTATTTTAAGAAATAAATTTAAAGAATTTAAAAAAATATATAAAAAAGCCCAAATATATATTTTTTTCTTTTTGTGTTTTTTACTTTTTTTTTTAATAATTATGTTAAGAAAATTTTTTAATTTTTTTTTTAAAATGTAGGGTAGGAAAAGCCCTGAGGTTTAAGACTTGTTTTGAATCATTTTTGTTTATTATTTTTTAAAATAATTTTTTAAAATAATTCTAAAAAATAATTTTATAGAACAAAAAAATATTTTGAGTAAATATTTTTCATCAATTATTTTTCATATTTTTTAGATAATAGATGACAAAAATAAATTAAAATATAAAAAAATCATTTTATTTTTTATTCATTATTTTTAAAAATAACTTAATTGATAAAAGCAGTTATCAACGTAATTTTTTTATTGTCAAGAACAAAAAAAAAACAGCTTTTAAAAAAAACAACCTTTAGAATCCGACAAGGACAACAGACAAACTTATTTTCACCTTTGAGCCATCCATTGCTTCCATTGTCGTTCTCCTTTCTCTTTCTCTGTGATTCATATTCCTTTTCCCCAGTTGCTGGAAGAATACTCAGAACAAGACAGAAATTGATCTTGAACATAAAGCATGTCGACAGAAGAGAATGACGATGTAATATATAGAAGAACTTGCATGATTCTACCACCTCAGTTGAATTCAAGGAGCATATGGGGAGGCGGGTTTGGGCAGTTTATAACAAGTGCTTTGCCAACGTTGCAGTTACAAATATCTCTGATTTATTTTGGGACTCTCTTCTTCCATACCTTTCTGGGCCGTATAAGAATCCCCAGATTCACTTCTATGACCATTGTAAGCCCTCCCATCATGCCCTTCTCTCCCCTATATTCTTGTTAATTTATAGTTATTGCCTAACAGGATATTTGAGTGACTAATGGTGGTGGGTATTTGAGCAGATTGGCATAATCGTTGGTACTACCTACAACAAACCATGGGCTGATGACAAGGGAAAAATTCTACTCTCCCACGATTCACAAGAAAGTCTGGGATTAATTTCGGTGTTTGGTTACATTATGTTTCTCTTCTATATTGGAGTTAAAACGGATATGAGTATGATTCTTAAGACGGGAAGGAACGCCATGAATATTGGAGCTATTGCGATATTGGCTCCATTTCTGTGTGGTGTGGTTGTCCAGAAGTACTCGTCGTCAAAATACTTAGACCCAGAGCAGCATAAAAAACTTATTTTTCTCATTGCGATGCTTTCTATAGCCCCTTTTCCAGTAATTTCCTCCGTCTTAAGCGATCTAAAGATATTAAATTCGGAGCTGGGACGATTAGGCCTGTCCTCAGCAATAGTCAGCGAGATGCTAAGTATATTTTTGGCATCCATGGTTGCATTCGGTAACGTTATGGTAAATTATGGTATATTAAGAGCTCTGATGGATATTGGAGCAGCAATGGCGTTCATTTTCGTGATTGTGATCATCCTACGCCCCGCCATGTTTTGGATTATAAAACAGACACCAGAGGGCTGCCCTGTCAATGATCACTATGTTTATTGCATACTTATACTAACTCTGTTATCATCCTATGCCTCACACCAATATAATTTCCTTGCTCTCTATGGGCCTTATATCTTTGGTTTGTCTATCCCAGAAGGACCCCCCTTAGGTACTGCCATTATCAAGAAGATTGATACCTTTGTCAATGGTGTTTTCATGCCAATCTTCGTGACTACATGTGCAATGAGGGTAAATCTCGAAGACTTGATTAATTGGAAACTTGACGCCTTTATGGTACAAGCCACCCTTCTTGTTGCTGTAACTTTTGTTGCTAAACTTGTTGCCTGCATGCTACCTCCATTGTATAGTAGGATGCCCTTCAAAGACGCTGTCACTCTCTCATTGATTATGAGCTGCAAAGGCATAGTCGAAATGGCCACACTTTCCTTCTTCAGAGATATCGCGGTAAGCAATTCTCATTTCATTTCATTCCGCTCTCATTCAAAAAGGGAGATAGGGGAGCAGACAAAAAAAAAAAAAAAAGAGACAAAAGACTACAAATTTCTTATCACGGGAGACATAAAGAGGAACTTATTATTTTCTTTATTGAATCTTATGCAGGGCGTACCTGTTAACGTCTTCACTTTATTGATGATGTACATGATATTAAATGCTACAATTTTGCCCATCCTCTTGAGTGTTCTCTACAATCCTTCGAAGAGATATGCAGGTTACACAAAGAGGAACATCATGGATCTAAGAAGCAACGCTGAGTTTCGAGTTCTGACTTGCATTCACAGACCCGACAACATTCCCCCAGCAATCAACCTGCTAGAGGCAACCTATCCAACCAGAGAAGAGCCACTTTCTGTCTACGTGCTTCACCTTATAGAGCTGATTGGCAGAGCATCCCCTGTTTTCATCTCCCACCAATTGCAGAAGAAGACCAAATCAAGGAGCTCCTTCGCCCAGAACCTGATTGATGCTTTTGAGAGCTTTGAGCAAGAATTCAAGGGCGCTTTAGTGGTGAACACCTTCACAGCCGTCTCGCCGGCGGAGATGATGAACGACGACATTTGCATGTTGGCACTTGACAAGCTCACGTCCCTCATAGTGCTCCCATTCCATCAAAAATGGTCATCCGATGGGAATAGTATTGAATTACATGACAAATCTCTAAGAGACTTGAACTATAGCGTCCTTGAGAGAGCTCCTTGCTCTGTAGGAATCTTAATTGAGAGGGCACAAATGACCCACATATTCTCTCTCGAGACACCATACAGTGTTTGTATGATCTTCGTAGGAGGAAAAGATGACAGGGAGGCATTGTTCTTTGCCAAGAGAATGACAAAAAATCCGCATGTTAGGCTCTCTGTGGTTCGCTTCATAGCTTCAAAAAAAGCCAACGAGGATGTCAAGGACTGGGATGCAGTGCTTGAAACTGAGATGCTGAAGGACATTAAGATGAAGCAAAAGGTTGTGGATGCTTATGTGACATACAGAGAAGAGAGTGTGAAAGATGGACCGGAGACGGCTCTGATAGTTCGGACACTGGTGAATGAGTATGATCTGATAATTGTTGGGAGAAGAGATGGAGTTGAGAGTCCTCAAACTTGTGGGCTATTGCAATGGAGTGAGTATCCAGAACTTGGGGTGTTGGGAGACCTGCTTGCCTATGTACCTGGCAAATCCTCTATTTTTGTGATGCAACAACAAAGAACAGCCTCCGAGTTGTAAAAGAATGTTTTCCTTTCCATTTATAGTCTTCAGATTTTGTTTTAATTTTTCTTTTCATATATTAGGAATTAAATTTTCATTGTAGAATGTTCATTTGTAAGGATTAATTAGAAACGTTGTCATCTAATAAAACGATACAGATTTCGTGTAAAAAGAATTAAGAAGTTAACATACAACCAGCACTCCATTAATTAACCAACTAACTATTATTCAGAATAACTCCATTTCTCTTTTAGAAGCAGTATCTATCAAGCCATGAATGATGGTCACCCACCTCATATTATATATATATATATATATATTAAAAGAACCAATTATAGCAATAACATTAATTTAGACATTTTATTTGTGATCGGTATTAACCACTGGTTTGGAATATTAAAGGTTGGTTCCTTAAAAATTAATAGTGAAATTTATTTTCATTTTTTAGATTTATTTTTATACAATGGATACTTTCATTTAATATTCTATTTTTTATTCTAAGAAATAGTAATTTCATCTTCTTATATATTATACGTTCTGGAAAATGATCTAGCTCCACCTCTTAATAGAAAAAGTTTTTCTTTTTTTGAAAGACTGTAACAATAGAAGAAACAATATGTTCAATTAATTGTGAAGTCAAATATATATAAGAATTTACTTTTGGAAAATGTTATCTTGCCCTAAAAAAAGAAAAATATAATTTTGTAATTAAAATTATTTTGTATCAAAAAATATATACGAAATACTTTTAAAAAAGTTATCTTCCATCAGACAAAGGCATATGCCAAATTTCGATGTCTGTAAGGCAACAAACAATCTGTTGTTTCCTCCTTCCAATATATATGTTTATGACAATAATTATTGAACGAAATATTAAACAAGGTGAGATTCTGATCAGCTTTCATGTTGAATACTAAAAATCAATTAACTCGATAAGACAGAGACAGTTTTACGAATTAAGAAGAAGAAAGAAAATTTATTAATACACTTGATTATGATAACATAAAATAATAGTGATATATAAAACAAGATTATTATTGCTTTTTTCCCATTATCTACATTGTTTTTCGCTACAACTAGATGCCAATGGACCTGGACAACTAAAGGTTTGTTCAGCCTCAAATCAAATTTAACGCTAGCTGTAATTAAGTCCAAACAATATGCAACGACAAAAGTGTTTAGTAAATTAGTGAATATATAAAACTTGAAGCCAAAGTACAATAAGTTATTCTTTTTTTTTTCTTTTGATACATACTAAAAGGCCGTTACTGCAGCGACTTGATATTTATAATCTCTACTGAAATTCTTATTCACTGCAATCATCAAGCTGAGTTTACGTGACAAATTTCAACTCAATATATATATATATATATATATATAATGTAATTGTTAATTAGTAAACAAACTGAAGGTATAGCACCATCATATCTAAAGCTCATAACTTTTGATTAATTTGTGCTCCAGGTTATAAGCAAAAGCTAGCCGATAGATAAGAACTTGGTGAGAACTGATGTATATTGTTAGCATGTAAAATACAATATAATGATATGGATAAGGAACTTGCTGAGCACTGATATTAGCTATATATCAAATGGCTCGCTGTCACTTAACTAATAACCAATCAAATGGTAATCGAAATAGTTTGACATGTCCATGCATCAGGAATATCGTAACATTTATTTTAACAATGAAAAAAGAATATAATTCTAATTACATAGCAATTAATTCTAATTTTTCTTGTTCATATCCCCTAACCTTAGGATTAGACGTCCCTTGTTGTATTATCATATGCACTTCCCCTGGAACCCCATAGCTTCTGAAAATGTATATATAAAAGGAGCAAAGCGGCCATGGATAGCAAAGGCACAGAAGAAACTCGGATCCTTCAAAAATGGCGTTAGCAGTGCTTGATGCCCTTGACTCAGCTCGTACACAATGGTACCACATCACAGCCATTGTGATCGCTGGCATGGGCTTCTTCACGGATGCCTATGACCTCTTTTGCATCTCCACCGTTTCTAAACTCTTAGGCCGCTTGTATTACTTCGACCCCTCTACGGGCAAACCCGGAAAGCTCCCCCCCAATGTTAATAATTTTGTGGTCGGAGTGGCCCTTCTGGGAACCCTCTCGGGCCAGTTAGTCTTTGGCTGGCTAGGAGACAAACTTGGCCGCAAGAAAGTCTATGGAATCACTCTAATCCTTATGGTCTTCTGTGCTATATGCTCAGGCATATCTTTGGGTTCAACAGCTAAGTCTGTCATGATAACTCTGTTTCTTCAGATTCTGGCTTGGCTTTGGTATTGGCGGAGACTATCCTCTCTCTGCTACTATCATGTCCGAATACGCCAACAAAAGGACTCGCGGGGCTTTCATCGCTGCGGTCTTTGCTATGCAAGGCGTCGGAATTATCTTTGCTGGATTGGTCTCGATGTTTTTCTCTAAAGTTTTCTTAGCCTACTGCGGTGGTCCCCCATTCAAGGAGAACAAAATCTTGTCCACCGAACCTGAGGGTGACTTTATGTGGCGGATAGTGCTTATGGTTGGAGCCATTCCAGCGATGATGACATTCTACTGGCGAATGAAGATGCCGGAAACAGGTCGTTACACGGCTCTAATAGAAGGGAATGCTAAGCAAGCAGCTGTGGACATGGCCAGGGTTTTGGACATCGAAATCATAGCAGAGCAAGAGAAATTGGCTCAATTCAAAGCTGCTAATGAGTACTCAATAATGTCTGAAGAGTTCTTTCAGCGACATGGGCGTCATTTGATTGGTACAATGAGCACATGGTTCTTGTTGGACATTGCCTTTTACAGCCAGAACTTAACGCAGAAGGATATTTTCCCAGCAATGGGACTAATAAAGGAGGCGGGGGAGATGAGTGCTCTGGACGAAGTGTTTCGGACGTCACGTGCCATGTTCGTAATTGCCTTGTTGGGCACTTTCCCCGGTTACTGGTTCACCGTCTTCTTCATTGAAAAGATTGGCCGCTTCAAGATCCAACTTATTGGCTTCTTCATGATGTCATTTTTCATGTTCGTGATAGGTGTCAAATATGAATACCTCAAAGACGAAAACAAGAACCTCTTCGCTTTGCTATATGGGCTGACGTTCTTCTTCGCGAACTTCGGCCCCAACAGCACGACCTTTGTGCTGCCGGCGGAGCTATTTCCAACGAGGCTTAGGTGGACGTGTCATGCTCTTGAGTGCGGCAGCAGGGAAAGCGGGTGCAATGGTTGGGGCTTTTGGGATGCAGAACTACACTCTGGACGGCAAAGCAAAAAGTATCAAGAGAGCTATGCTGATATTGGCGGTGACGAACCTGATAGGCTTTTTTTGCTCGTTCTTGGTGACCGAAACCAAAGGCCGGTCGCTGGAGGAAATCTCTGGCGAGGACGGCAGAGATAGTGAACCCACCCCAACTCGAAATGCCACAGAGTCGGCCACTACACAGGGAAGATACAGAGAGACGATTTGAAGGATTTATGAGATGAACTTTATTTACACATGACAAAAAAACAAAAAACAAAATGATGGTACACAGTTTGATTACAATATTAATGGGGCCAAAACCAATGGCTCTGGTGCTTATGCTATAGATCCTCCACAAACAAGAGTAGCTCAGTGTTGTAAGAACCTTTTGAAGAAACAAGAACAACTTTTAGCATCGTGAGCTTCTGCTTCATTTTGTCTCCAGGGGTGGCAGACTGGAGCGCCAAAGTGTTAAAAATTTCTTAATATAATATAATATTTGTTATATAAAAATAATATTATATTATAA
This sequence comes from Ceratonia siliqua, assembly GCA_034509205.1. NCBI lineage: Eukaryota > Viridiplantae > Streptophyta > Magnoliopsida > Fabales > Fabaceae > Ceratonia > Ceratonia siliqua. The sequence continues at coordinate 13,292 of JASKGM010045953.1, forward strand.
TTTAGTCTCTCCTCTATTTGGTACTCCAATAAAAATTGTCTAATTACGTCCTCCACAATCTCTTATTCCGCACTCACCCTTGTGTTTTTAATAGAATATCCCAGCAGCCCCTTTCTTGTAATCCTAGCTATGGTATGTTCCCCTAATTTAGAAAATATGCATTTTGGTCCAATAATGCTACTCACAACAATTTTCACAATTTACTTTTTTAACCATTTATCATTATTCATGTTTTTTCACTTATCTCATTTCATTATTTTATTAGTGGTTGAGATTTTTTTTATAAAAAGTGCAAAACACTATTGTTGTAAAGGTAATTGTTCAATTAAGATGGATGCTTTGTATGTATATATGATGCACTTTGACTTCTAAACTGCGAAACCAATATTTAATTTTTAGTCACGCAAGAGTCCTTCTTTGCTTCACAAACCAAAGCAAAAATTAGACAACTCAAATTGCAATTACAACACACAAAGAAAGAATCTCTCAATCAATGAGTATGTTCTAGAGATCAAAAGAACTGCGGATGCTTTGACTGCTGTTGAACATCCAATTTCAGTTTCTGACCACATTGATGCTATTCTTGATGGATTGGGAGAGGAATTTGAACCATTTGTCACAACAATTTTATCAAGAACTGACATTGTATTTGTTGAAGAAGTTGAAACTTTTTTGCTAGCCCAAGAGAGCAGACTTCAAAGGCATACCAAGTCCCTGGATATCATGTCTGCCAATATTGCTTCTTATCAAAGAGGAATAACTGGTTCGAACCCTTCATCACTGTTCTTTCCTCACTAGAATGCTCAGTTGCCCAGCACACAACCTCCCTACAACAATCAGTATCAGTATAACAACTACAACCTTGCTTCATTTCAAGGAAGTCATTCCTCAGGAAGAGGTTATGACTCCAGTTCCTCACAAAGATGGGGAAGGTTCAATAGAGGGAGAGGTAAAGGAAGAGATAGACCACAATGTCAAGTTTGTGGTAAATTTGGCCATATAGTATACTATTGCTATCATAGGTATAATGACACCTGTCAAGGTAGCCAAATTAATCAAGATCACCGGTCTCAAAGTACTCTAAGAAGTTCACCAATTTACAATCAGCCACCTTCCAACAATCAAACATATTCCCATCCCTACGCTCATCCTAGTGCTCATTTGACAGAAGGATAAGTTCATATAATCAATCTCACTCACAGTCAATTACTCAACCTGCTGGTTACCTCACAGAAGGATCTAGTAGTCATAATGTCACTCAGTTGTAGACAAAATTAAATAGTTTGCACTTACCTTAGCTTAGCAGTACTGCAGATCAGAGTTGGTTCCTTGATTCAAGGGCAACACACCACATCACTCCCAATGCAGACAATCTCATGGTGAAGCATGGCTACACTAGCCAAGAACAAGTTCTTATAGGTAATGGTAAAGGGCTTTCTATTCAGCACATTGGTTACTCTTCTCTACCATCTATTTCTAGTTCAAATACCCTTTATCTCAATAATTTGCTTCATGTTCCACAAATTACAAAAAATCTGCTTAGTGTCGCTCAATTTGCAAAAGACAATGATGTTTTCTTTGAATTTCATTCTAATAATTGTCTTGTCAAAAATCAAGTTACCACGGAAGTTTTTCTTCAAGGAATCCTTAGAAATGGCCTTTATGTTTTTGACAACTTGCTCCATTTCTAACCCAATCAAGTTCAAACAATTCAAGGCAACACAACTAGTCTATCTCACTTTTCTCAAAATGTACCTTTTATCTGATTTTCAGTTGTGACACGATAGTTTAGGCCATCCTTCTAGGTCTGTTGTATCTCAAATTCTTAAGCTATGTAATATTTCTGCTCTCAATAAAAGTGCCATTGATTTGTGTTCTTATTGTTGCCTTTGAAAAATGCTCAAATCTCCCTCACCAAGCACAAACACAGTATACTCACACCCACTGCAGTTGTTACACTCTTATTTGTGGGGACCCTTTTCCATAAATTCTGTTGAGGGATACAAATATTATATCATTTTCATAGATGAGTTCGCAAAATACACATGGATTTACAAGTCAGAAGCATGCCCCACATTTGTTGCCTATAAAAATCTTGTTGAGAATCAATTTCATTCCAAAATCCAAGCCTTTCAAAGTGATGGAGGGTGGAATGTAGATCATTTGCAGCATTTCTTGCTCAGCATGACATTAAGCATATAATCTCTTGCCCTCATTCCCATGGACAAAATGGTACAGCTGAGCGCAAACATAGACATGTAGCTGAAGTAGCTTGTCCCTTCTTGCTCATGTTAATTTGCCGCTTAAGTATTGGAATGAAGCCTTCAAAACAGCTGTCTACCTCATCAACATGCTACCTTCCCTGTCTTTAAACAACTAATCTCCTCACCAACTTCTGTTGCACACTCTTCCTGATTTTAAATTTCTAAAAGTATTTGGGTGAACTTGTTTTCCCAACTTAAGGTCCTATAACAGCAGAAAATTACAATATAGGTATATTCCATGTACCTTCTTTGGTTACTCCTCTCATCATAAGGGGTATAGGTGTTTAAGTTCTGATGGAAGGCTCTATCCCTCAAAAGATGTTGTTTGATGAGCACTCTTTCTTATGGAAGTCCAAAATTCTACCCAATACCACCTTATCACCCATCACTTACCCTATGTCTTCTATCACCCTGCTTCCACACAATACCTCTATTTTACCACCTCAGTTAAGTAATCAATGTGTAAATGAAAATGTATATATATATGTTACTGAGCCTCACACCAGAATAGTTGTCCATTCCCAAATGAAAGTCTACTGCAACAAGAGATGTGAATATGTTGCACAATCAGTCTATGCCACAACCTGACTTGACTGTGATGTCTACTGATGCTGGTCCAATTATTGTTGATGCTCCGTTATCTGATTTAACTTCTACAACTATATATAGTTTTGCACCATCTATTCAGCTTCCTTTACCTTAGATTCATCATCCTGTTGATAATCATAATCATGTGGTTGCTGAGATAAGCTAGTTACAATCACTTCTTAGTGAACTTGGTGAAGATACACACAGTTTCAGCACCCCTTTCATCTTTTGTGACAATTTGAGCACATTGATGCTCTCTGCGAATCCCATACCACACTAAAAAGCAAAGCATGTGGAGCTGGACATATTCTTTGTTAGAGACAAAGTCTTACTAAAGAAAATTCTAGTGAAGCATATTCCTTCTTTGGTAAGATTGCATATTGTCTTACCAAAGGTATTTCCAATGCAAGGTTTCAACCGTTGAGAGACAAACTTAGAGTTAAGAATCTCTCCACTCTAAGTTTGAGGGGGAATGTTAGTAATAGTATTAGATCATATTAGTTTTCAGATTTTCAATAACTCTTAATTTTGGTCTCCTATCCCCTGCTTTTGTTTGTATTCCTTACACGCACTTTTAAGTCTTTGAGCGTTGGAAAATCATATAAACTTATTTTGGTGGGAAAATATTTTTAGTATATCTAATGGTTTGAGGTAGTGCTACTCTAAAGCGTATTTCATAGGATATACAGTAAAATTTAAATATTTTATTTTATTCTATGAATAGACCATTCAAACACAGCATTGTGTTGAGAGAGACGCTGCAATTGACGAATAGAAGAGAGGCAAAGCGTTGTTGCCATGAGATTGGCAGAACACCATGATAAGAAGTACAAATTCATTGAAGAAGTGCTCGACATAGGCCACTTTAATTTGTATCAACTGAAAATCTTTATGGACATAATTTTGGGAATGATCAGAGGGAGACATCTAATATCCTTATCAATGTTCTTGTCTCGAGTTTCAAATTTGTAAGAAAATCCCTTAAATTGGATAATGTGGGTCGGAATAGTGGGCAATGCTGCTTTCGTTACAATTAGCGTCATTGTTTTCCTGCCTTTGCATCAGCTAACTCATTTGTCTGATGCCCCTTTGCTGCGCAAAATCAAACAGCTGTAATTGCAGAGAAGTCAACATGTATATTCTATCTTTCCACTAAAAAGGTAGCATCATCTGTTGAGAATGGCTGCCCTTTCTTGGGATTTTAGTTGGCCAAGTGTAGGCTGTCTCAATTGGTCTTAATTATAGTGGGCCAATTCTGAAGGAGCATGAAATCATTGAAAACCGTTTATGCCTACGCCTACCTAGCTGTTAACACTAAAAACACAAAGGTCTTAATTATAGTGGGCCAATTCTGAGCCTAGGAAGAGATGTTGCCAACTCAAGTTGGTTTGATTTGTTAAACTAAGTGCATGTCTGTGATCAACAAGTGTACAATTTACGGGGTTGAATTTGAAATGAAGCGTAAGATTATTGAAAGAAAATAGAAGCCGAAGTTGACGACTGATGAAAATGGCCAACCAAGGGAAGAGATGTTGAAGCTTCTGTCTTCCCATAATTAGGCTCATGATATTCACCTTCGTCTAAACACTTCATTTGGCTTCCTGTCACAACGTGACGGCCGGGAAAAAGGCACCATCATGACCATGAGGCGACGAAAGGAAAAAATACAGAGATTAAAATGGAGTCGTCACCAATTAATTATAAGGCTAATTGGAATCCTTTAAATAAAACCAAAACTGGCCCTTGAAACCAGAGGATTGGTTCGAAAGTCTGATTACGCGTAGGGAAGGTGTTAGGCACCCTACGACGTCCATCCCCAAGGATGGTTACTCTAAGTCGTTTGTGCATTAATTAATTTGATTTAATTACCCCCTTTTATTATTAAGATGTCGAAAAGATGAAAGATGAAATAACCGGACTTGTTTTACTAGGTAAGTGCCTACGTACCCTGAGAGGGATCAAAGTTCACGTAGTTCGAGATTTAAATGAAATTGTGACTGGGAAGGATATATGATCGTTTCCCTTGGACAAGTAGTAGACAATGTAGAGGCAATAAATCCTCATGCAAAGTCAAAGAAAGAAAGACAATGTGGAGGCATAAATCCTCACCCAATAGTCTTAAGGACTGACCGATGTGGAGGCATTGAGTCCTCACCAAAAAAGTCAGAGAAAGAAAGATAATGTAGAGGCATAAATCCTCACCCAAAGTCAAAAGAAATAGACGATGTAAAGGCATTAAATCCTTACCCCAAAGCCTAAGGAAAAGACAATGTAGAGGCATAAATCCTTACCCACAGTCTTTAAAAGGAAGAAGTGATCATTGAAATCACCTTTAATAAAAAATTAGAATGTTTCAATCTAGGTAAGCCATTAGGGCTTTTTATCTTTACCAAAAGGAAATTTAATCAAAGTGGACTCTTTTAAATATTTTGATCCAAAGGGCCTTTGAGACCCAATTCGAAGTGACATTAGATTCCCTTGTTTATTTTGGCCTTAATGGGTTTTTGAAACCCAATTCTAGGTTATACCTAAGTTTCCAATTTCTTGGACCCTTGAAGCCTAAAATAGCTAAGTGAAAGGAATTTAAAAAAATCTCCTTTAAATAGATTTTATTCATTTTTCACAAGGAAATCCATTTTTAGAATTAATTTCATTTAAACCCATTTCTTTGTATTAAAATCAAGGTGCATTGGACACCCTTCATCCATTAATGTGGATTAAGATAAATGAAGGAAAAAGTGAAAACATAAATAATAAAATAAAACAAATAAATAAAAGAAATAACAATAAAAGAGAATCTACTAAAAACAGATCACAGTGTACAACAAATTATAAATATTTACACTCAAACCACAAATTATCACCCTCCCAGTAATAAATAACCAAACTAAAGTAGATAGGAAAATGAAAGTGGACTCAGGGGTATAGATGCATTACATTTCTCATATAAACCAAACAGCAAAGTTCCTGAATCAGAAATGGGACTCATTGACTGTGAAACTCAGTTCATGACAGTCTAATCCCTCGGCCTTCCAGATGGCAAAATGGAAAAGCAGTAACTAAACATCAATCAGAATCAGCAAACATTTTCCACAGCATATACATTCAAGGTTCAACTTCCAAATTAAAACCAATTCCCTTCTTTTAGAAAAACTAATCAGAATGGACGAGAGGTGAAATCCAGCAAGAGGATATTAGTTCGAAATGTTAAAGTAAATCAAGAAATCAGACTTTTGTTTAAAGGCATAAAAACTACTGTGACATCCCTCAACAGAGCAGGACTCCCAGTGACCACTCCAAAATTTATGCATGAACAGAATAGCAAAGAGATCGAGAATTCCTAGCATATATTCATGATTTTACTCTTTAATCAGTATCATTTCTATTGGGAACATCAGTTCAAACGAGAATGCAGCAATAAGCCAGAGGCTTAATTATTTCCAAATATGTAAATAAGTTATGAATCCAAGTCCTACTCTGAAAATAGGTTCTATGATGATATGGTGATCACAGTAAATAATTCTGAACATTTAAATTTGAACCCCAGTATTTAACCAATATAGAAATCCAGACAACATCTCTGTCAGAAAAAAAAAGCTTAGCCATATAGAAATCCATAACAGAAAATAAATTAGCCATGCAGGCATCAAAACAGCATTCATATCAGAAAATCAATTTTTTAACCAGTACAGCATCAAGACAGCATTCATATTCAGAAAGTCAGTTATAAGGAAATCCAGACAGTATCAAGACAGCGTTCATATTCAGAAAGTCAGTTATAAGGATATTCAGACAGCCTCATGACAACATTCATATTCAGAAAGTCAGTTAGCAGTAAGATCAACAATTTCTGATTCTCGGGAAAACAGTTTGGAACATGAGGATAATGCATCCCGGCCTTTACCCGAGGAGCTGGGGCTTAGGCAAAATTCATCCAGCATCATGGCCCATACCCACGCACCCCAAACACAAGGAAATCCGATTCAACTAGTAGAGATAAGAGGTTACCTCTTTGCAGCTAATTACCAGAAACTCTACAGCAAAGAAAGTCCCAAAAATCCTTCTTCCCAGTAGCAAGGAAGTTCCAACAGAAAGTCCCGAGACCTTTTCAACCTCCAGAAACCCAGCTCGAGGCACCTTCTTAGCAAAGGGAAGTCTCGAGTTCTTCCTCTTCGGTCTTAGTTTCCAAAGGTTCACCCTTTCGCACATTGGAATCCCTTGCTTTATGGCACTCTCCTGTTGGTTTTGTTCTGTTGCGCAAATCCGTGGGAGAATCCGAGTGGGTCCCCTTGATTGCTTGTGGAATCTGCGAAAGTGGTTGTGCTTGACGGCGAAGCAGAAACGGCGATGCAGCTGGAAATGGGGGGAATGGGTAAATCGCAGGGAATCAGGGCGCAGAGTGAGTGGGTGTGCATAAGTACGGTTCGCGTGAAGAAGGTAGCTGACAGAAGGATGGGCGTTACAGCGGGGAAAGGGGAGAGAGTTTGGTGGAGCAGGAAATCCGGAACTCAGAAGGAAGACAGGGAGCAGAGAATGGAAGTGATGGGAGAAAGGGGATTTCGGGAAAGTGATTTGGGGGATTAGGGATTCATCCGAGTTAGTGGGTTATGGACCGGGTCGTGGACTGGGTCAGGCGGGTATGGACCGAAAATGAGGGGCTGAGCAAATGGGCTTGGTGCAGGGGAGTGGGCTGATCAAAATGGGGTGTTGACACTTCCCATTGGATGCATCTATGTATGTAACAAAACATTTAATTATGATTAAATAAACAAACCCACAACAAAGTTTATTGTCGTCATTCTTTAATTAATCATCTCAAAAGGGACAAATCATTTACATTTTGAAAATTGCTGATGCTTATTTGTCAAAAATACAAGTTCAATGTCAAATATCTCTGTCCTCTCCAAATGCTTCTCACTTGGACATAGAGCTGGCAAAATGGGCCCGGCCCGATGGGCTAGCCCGATGTAAACCGAAAAAAAATAGGGATGGGCTCTGAAAATCCCAGCCCGAAAAAATTCGGGCTTTTTCGGCCCGGCCGGATCGGGCCATAGCCCGAACCAGGCCGGG
>JASKGM010045974.1:0-57283 GCA_034509205.1 Ceratonia siliqua
ATAGTTTTCTTATATATATATATATATCACATTCACATTCAGTACTTGTTATGCTAATTATTACCACAATACTAAATTTCAAAGAAAAGCAAAACAATAAAGTTACCTTTACTTTCAATTGTGAAAACCAAGTTGTGTGAGAACTTCCTTTAAGAAAATATGCATATCTTCTATTATGTATATCTTCATTTGTCTCACTTCATTTCTCCCAAATACACTAATAATACCCATCACAAGTTTCCTCAAGTGGTTAAGAGAGTAACAATAAAGTTTCTCTCGCAACATACCTCTCACAACATTTATTTATTTCACTTATCCCAAAGCATTGTTAATCCTGATTATAGCCTCTTCTATGAAGTTTTTACTTCCCAGTTAAGTGCCTTCAAGTATAAGGGAAGGGGAAGAGAAAATATAGGGGAGTTTAATTTACTAGCATTATGCCCAACAAACTGCTAATAGTCATACTAACAAAAAATCGTACTAACAAAATCATACCAATAAAAATCATACTAACAAATTACACTAGCTTCCCTTTATACGTACTACTCTTATTAGTTTTCTAGGTTCACAATTTTATATGCTTTTGAGTATTCTAATTATAGCTAGCAAAGCAAAGCACGTCGTAGATATTCTAAGGACCAAAAGCTCTTTAATTTGATAATTAATTTTAAAATCTGGCATAGCAGTATGAAGATGCCGTATATAGTTTCTTGGTCATTTCCCACATGACATGGCCACTGTTCAACATATTAGCTGGTTGAATATAGTGGTTGAACTAACTAGCACTGTAATTCATATGTATATTTTTGCTTTGATTAAATAATTTAGCACTTGCTTGTGCTTCAAAGGAAAACAATTAACACAACAAAAAAAGAACCAAATCCTAAAGGCAAAGTGAAGTTACCATGTCTGATCACTTTATTCCTGGTAAATAGATAATTAGAAGGGATATGAACTTGTGATACTTTGCCTAATTGCAGAGGTTCCCATACCATGATGGCAACTTTTACTTATAGCTAATGTTATGGGACAACAACTTACTAATCACAAGCAACTATGGCCAGGCTGGAATACAAGCAATAGGATACAATATGTCTCTAAAGGTTGCTTATATTATAATGTTCTAAGGGTATGAAACTGATAGTTTCAACATAGCATTTCTCATATTATAATGTTCCACAGGGATCTAAGGAGAGGGTTTATGCTTAAGCTACTATAAATCACTCATACCTTAGTGCACATTTTATAAATCACATAATGCTCACAATAATCCAAATATTAAAAAAACATAACCACCAGCCCTAGGTACTATTCCTAGGCACAAAAGAACAAGAGTACTAACCATGATATGATATGACAAAAAAGCAAATTAGAATCTGTAGATGCTAGATGCAACTGACTAGCAACCTGGAAAATGAAGAACTTGTTAAGTTGATTTCTATAAAAACAATGACATGAGTAAATATTTTTAGCTTTAAAAAGATTATAGTAACTTGTTAATCTTCCTTAGCTTCCAAAATCATTAATATTGACAACTTACTTACATTAATGTAAAGTATATGTCAATAAATGGTTTCATAAAAGTCATATATTTCATCTTTAAATATTTAACTGGAATAAAAATTCTCGAATAAAATTGAGAAAAGAGTATAAATATTGAGAGAAGTAACTTAATGAATATACTTAGATACAAGGATCCATCAACCAAAGAGAGCCAAGCTCTCATGAATACTTTTTAGTAGCTAGTTGGTGCAGCCAGTGCCTTAAAGAGAGGTGCTGGCTACACCATAGTGGGAAAATATAAGACAGTAACTAGAAAACACAAAATTGGCATACCTATAGCTCAAGTGCAGATAGCTAATTCACCAAAACTCCACTTTTGATATCCTAAAGCAAAGACTCCAATAAAGTGAATCTAAAACTTAAAACAATAGTTGTTAGGTTGAAAACCTAACGAAATAATATAGCAATGACCCATGCAACATAATCAGTAGCAAAAGACAATAAATGCAGCAGCATGTAAGTGCACTAGCACCAAAAATAGAGGTGTTGTTGAACCTGGGTGCACCAACACCATATGAGAATAAATCTTATTCTAAAATGGTTAGTAAATATTTGTTCAATTGTCACTATTCCATGAGGAAAACCACAACACTCATAACATTTCAGGTTTTTCATTCACTTCTTGTCACTTGTATTATCAACTATTAACAAGAACATTGATATGATTTATGAATATATCAACATAGTGTATACAAAAAGTTAGGTGGACTATAATTTTAATTTAAGTAGCTAGGAATTATAAAGTGTAAGATAGAAAAAATTTAGTTGATAATTCATCTTAAATGTTATTAAATATATTTAAAATATAAAAATTACTCAAATAATTTAAATATCAAATTAAATAATTCATAATGGGTTAAACATAAGTGAGAACGTCCTGTTCCTCAAAAGTGAATATATCCAATCGCTGTCTAGTGAACTTAGCATGTGAACCCTAATCTTATGAAACATTAAAGCGATTTTTCTTGAATGATTATCTATTCTGCTTTCCCCACTTATAATTTTTGTCACTGTCAGAGTTAGATGTAGCATTTTGTGACTCCCACCCATGAGAACTTATAGCTTGATTTGATTCATTGTGGGAATACCAAATTTTGGCATTCTGCATGAAACAAATCAAGCTGTAAGTTTCATGTGTGAGATTCACAACATGCGACATCTAACTTTGACAGTGACAGAAATTATCAGTGGGTAGAGCAAAATAGAGAATCATTTAAGAAAAATTGCTTTTACAGCTCACAAAGTTGGGGTTCAAATGCCAGGTTCACAAGATAGTAATTGGATATATTAACTTTTGAGGAACAGAGCTTGGTTCAAATGCTAGGTTCATAAATCACATGATATGAACCATAAATCCCTTATAATCAACAAACTATATAATAATCAACCATAAATCCCTAACAATAAAAAAAATCAAAGAAACAAACTAATAATCAACCATAAATCCCTTGGAATGATGGGTTTGTACTTTGTACTCACACTAAGGATTCATCTAGTGAGTAAGCATTCATCTAGTGAACAAGCATTCAGCTAGTGTTAGTTCTCAAGGATTTTAATAAGATTGATCTTTTCATAGTGATTAACTCCATGTAAATCAACATAGTGCAAGTGTTCAACATCTGGCAGATTTTGTCCTTAAAAGCAGATTGTTTGTGTCCTTAAAAGCAGATTGAGCAAGCATTCATCTAGTGTTTGTGTCCTTGTTAAAATCCCCATTTAAGTGTCATTGTTAAAACTTCCAAGATCTATACCATTTTCAAAGAACCACACAAGTTTCATTCAAGTGTTATTGTTAAAACAACAAGACATGGACTTTTAGAAAAGGCATAGAATTATGACGCCGAAGACATAATCAAGATGCCAAAGAGTCAGCAGATTAGTTATTAAAAGACAGAGGTGAGCTAGTAAAGGCAACATTTCTTTAGATCTAATCCATTTTAAGGAGTAAATTGTTAGTATTACCAAAGAAGCTCTAAGCAAGTTAGTTGAACTATGCAACACTAGGATTCAGCACAAATCATTTATAATTTTAGTCAAATTAATCTGGGTTACCCATAATAGGATTCTTCTTTTCATCACATAGCTTGAGCATACATTGTTTCATTGCAAATTATAGAAACAATAGGCACAAGTAACATTATTGAAGAGGGAAAGTGTATTCTAATCAAAGTACAACACAAGTACAAAAATCAAACGAACCAAAGCACATCCCCCACACACATACTTAAAACACAATGTCATTATTTTAGTGCACGCAATTAACGAATTCATATATTTAGTACTCATAATGTCATAATTCATTACAGTTCATTGAAGGATATATCGCACAATTCCAATAACCACAAGATGCCCACTAATTATAATTGTTCAAGTACCAAATTACATTAAATTGCGCAAAATTGCATATCGAACAATTCCAATAACCATGAACTAGAGTTGCACTGTTCACAATCCAAGTGATAAAGGTAATGTTTGGGTTGTGGTGAAAACAAGGAACAATTTATGGGTTAGATTATTGAAGGGAAAAATTTCCCTTCTCTAAAATTATTTCTGAAAATCAAGCATGACCAATAATATCTTCAAAGAAGATAAGATAGAAGAATAAATAAAATGCTAAAATATACAAAAGTGAATAATTGGGCTATTGCTTACCCACATAATGAACTAATGTGATAATGGAAACTATAAGATTATGTGCAGTAATAATAGAAAAATAATGGACAAGGGAAAAATGGAAAAAGATATGTATTTTGAAACTGACTGATGGCAACCTTTTACTTCATTACCTGCAATAATATTGTTTAAGAAAAACAATAATATAAAGGCATGTATACTTTACAATCAATCTAAGTTGTGAAAAACTTGCAAGAGACATTAACTAACAGATAAAATAGTTAGCCAAAATCAAGGAGATATTCAAGTTTAACTAAACAATTTTCTTATAACCTCAAGTTCCAAGCAAAGGATTCCATGAACTTCATTAAGTTCCTTAAATGGGTAAGTATAGATTCTAGTCATTAGGGACCTTATTGGTCTTCCAACTAACTCAGAAGTGGGAAAAACAATTCAAGTCATCGTTTATTTTCTTTTTCCAATACCAATTCTAGAAAAGTAGTACTTATTGCCATCTTTAAGGGGAAGACTTAGATAACTGAACTAGCCCAAGAGAAATTTCCTTTTGGAATAGTATTTGTAACCCAACAGAAGATTATATCATTTTTACTTTCTCATCTTTGGTTTCCATTATCATGCATGCAACAAGGAATTGAGACAAAAGAAAGGTTTGGCGCAACTAAGTGGGTGTTTGGATGGACTTCTGATTTCTAACAAGTGCTTCAAATAGAAGTGTAATTAAAAAAAAAAAAAAGTATTTGCTATTTGGATGTAATTATATAAAAGTGATTTTAGTAAAAAAAACATATTTGAGGTGTTTAGATGTAAAATTACTGAGAAAGGTATGCAGAAGTATGTTTACCTAAAATATGTTTGGGTGGAAAAAACACTTATTTTAAAAAAGTATTTTTTTATTTTTTACCCGAAAAAAATTTTAACAAAAAAATTGTTTGTAGATCATGTACAAAAAATGCTATAATTACATGTTTTTATTGTTAATTATTGTTTTCATTAAATTAAAGTAATCATTTAAAATATGTAGAAAAAATGCTATAATTAAAAGTTAAAAGTTTTTTTATTGTTAAATTAAAATGATAATTTAAAATATGTAGAAGAAATGCTAAAATTAAACGTATTTTACTTATTATTTTTAATTAAATTAAAATGATCATTTAATGGCGTCACATGACCTTTTGTAAATGAAAAATTCGTTGTTAAAGTAAATTACTATATGAATATATATATTATTTAATTGAACTAATAAAATGAAAGAAACTAGACGTGGTGATGTATATTTATAAAGAAATAGTGTACAAAAGTTCATTAATGGTCATGTAGTTGTCCAAAATTTACATTCTAGAAAGGAAGCAAAGTTCGAGGCAATTGATCTCGAATAAAATTTCTTGTGCATTCCATTGTTCTTATGGATTCTTCACTGTCTCTTTCTATCTGTTTGTTGTCTGCGTCATTTTTCTCTTGTGATTTTTTGAATTTTCTCCACTCTGTCAAGAAGGTCTAAATTGGTATCTTTTTGTAGCTGGGCATAGGATGCCCATATAATGCCAAATTGAGTTGGAAGTTCGTAGCTGGGCATGTTTTGAAGTATCTTCCATTTGGCTATGCAGACTCCAAATGTTCTTTCAATTCTACACCTCAAACTTGAATGGTAATAATTAAAGTCTTCATTTCTTAATCAAAATGGTGGAGCTTGCCTAAAGTGTGCAAGATGATACCTATTGTGTTTATAAGTCCTAGATATCCTTTGAAACTAGGATATCTAGAATCCACCAAGTAATATTTTCCTATAAAAAAAATTATCAGTGATAGAAAGAAATTTAATACCTTATGCATAGAAAAATATTATTACTAAATTCACGAACTAACCTTGAGGTGAATGCGAAAATTGTGAATCAAGGCTGTTCACAGTGTCCATGAAAATTCTAGAATCATGGGCTAAACCTTCCTACCCTACTAGTGCATATGTGAAACACAAATTGAAATCACAAACAACCAAAATATTTGTAGTTATAATTCCCTTTTTTCCAATGAATTTATGCTTTACATCTTGAGAAGCATGAATGGCAACGTGAGTCCCATCTATAGCTCCAATGCAGTCTTTAAAGTATGTCCAATATTTATCATCATGTCTAATATACGTAGAAGCATCCCCAAACATTAGTGTCACAATGTGACGGTCGGTGAAAATCCATCATTTTATGACTTTAGAGCGCGTAAGGGAAAACGCAGAGAAAATGGGAGTCGCCAAACCATCGCACAATAAAATTCAACCAAATTTAATCACCAGGCAGAATAAACAGATGTCCTGTAACTAGTAACCATAAAAAAACAACCTGACTAAACTAACATCCTAATTTATACTAGTATAGCACATTGATTCATCATGGAATTAAATAAAAATTAGGCAACAATCCCAACTAAATTAAAATAGCCAATTAACACAATCCTGGAATTACAACATGATTAAATCACCATTCAAATCAAAACTCAATGTACACAAACCATATATTAATCAATCCAATGAACCATTAAGCAAACAGAAATTTTTTTTGTCAAATAACTCCCGGATCATAAGTATTTTTGAAAGCAATAGAATTATACATCCCATATCTTGAAGGACAAGAAGAAAATCCATCACCCAAATACCCACAACTCCAGAATACCTCTCTACTTCACCGATTTTAGCTAATCCCTTTGAAGGTATCTCCTCTTTCTAATTTCATATTCCTCCCTTGTTATGCGAGCTTTCTCTCGATCTCGTCCCTGGCTTCCTCTCCCTTTGCGTACTCTCTTCTCAGAAGCTCTTCATTGGCTACTTTTCAATTATCCTCCTCTCTTACTTAGTTTCTATCTTTTTTTATAGCCAAGAATCCTAATCAACTCCCCTGATCAAACCCCATTTTCATGGCGCTGATTCAAACGAAACTATGGGTAATCTGACCTGGAATTTCCTTTTCGTCCTCCTCAATCGAGTCTTTGAATCCCTTCAATCATGGAGTCGGATGAAGAAAAAAAAATATTTCATTTAGGGTTCCCTCGAAAGGAAACTCTCTCAAACATAACCGTGATTGTTGTTGGGAATCAGTGAAGAAGATTGGGCAAGAATCCTGCAGGATTCGGTGGTGATTCTTTCAGGGTTACAATCAAAAATCAAAGGGGTTAGGGAATGGATAGATGAGGCGATGCAGAGAGACGGGTGCAGAGGTGATGCAGAGAGATTATGCGCGTGGTGAGGGGAATCGGGGAGAGAAGATAATTTGGGGATTTAGGGATTTAAGTGGATCCGGGTTAGCGAGTACAGGTCAGTCGGGTATGGGCTGGATTGTTTGGACCGGTTTGGAGTTGTTGGGCTAGACAATTGAGTGGGCTAGACCAGGTTTCCTTTAATTCTTTGGGCTAGATCAGATTTTTTGTTTAACCCCTGTTAAGTTGCCAAAAATGGCCCCTTGGGCCTTTTCTCTCCCTCTCTTTTTTTTCTGTTGTTATTTATCTATTTTTCCTTTTTTTTATTTTATGAAATGATATTATTATTATTATTTTTAATTGTAACCACATTTCATTTTGTTTTCTTGTTATCATTTTTTCATTGTTATTACATTTTTTTTCTTTTTCTTTTGAGAGAAAATTGTTAATTAAATTTTTTTTGTGCCTGGACAAAATTAGGTGTTCATAATTGCTCCTCTTTATTTGTTCCTGGAGGGAAAGATGAATGATTGGTGATCTTTTAGATTTTTCCATAAAGAGCGAGTAAAGACCAAACACAAATTTTGTCACGGAACTCATTGAACCGACAAAGGATTCCTCGCTCGAAATCCCGAGGAATTGTGAATCACTTAAATGGGAATTTAACATGGAACATCTCTATCTTACTAGACAATCCGTAAATTGCATGACTGGATTAGCATACACAATAAATTGGAGGAAATAGTACGAAAGAACTGACATACACGATAAATCAAGGAAACTAGTACAGAAGAATCAACATACATGATAAATTGATGGAATTGGTAC
The DNA here is from genome assembly GCA_034509205.1 of Ceratonia siliqua. Taxonomy (NCBI): domain Eukaryota; kingdom Viridiplantae; phylum Streptophyta; class Magnoliopsida; order Fabales; family Fabaceae; genus Ceratonia; species Ceratonia siliqua. Next base: position 8,206 of record JASKGM010045974.1, read on the forward strand.
AGAAGGATCGATGTACACAATAAATTGGAAGGGATTGGTACAGAACGGTCGATATACGCAATAAATTGAAAAGGAATTGGTACAGAAGGATTGATGTACGCAACAAATTGAAAGGAATTGGTACAGAAGAATCAATCTATGCAATAAATTGAAAGGAATGGTACAGATGAATTGATGTACGTAATAAATTGAAAGAAATTGGTACAGAAGAATCGATGTATACAATAAATTAAAAGGAATTGGTACAGAAGGATCGATGTACACAATAAATTAGAAGGAATTGGTATAGAAGGATCGATGTACATAATAAATTAAAAGGAATTGCCAGTCCTAAACCTGGTAATAGAGAAACTAAGTATCATCCAAAAATAATGGTAAGGTGCAAACATGAGTTTCCTGTGTCACACTTAAGTCAAAAGATGCCAAATATGATGCTAATGTAATAAAGATAGTATGGGATGGAGTCATCTACTTGAAATAAAATTTTCACAACATGCACTGTAATCCCAAGAAAGGTCTGCCAAGCGTGTTCCCTTTCTGTCACTCTCTTATACTTCTATGGAATTCTGTTGAGCCAATCAGAAGCATTTATTCTCGATGCCTGAGCATTATTAGTTCATAATTAGAATATGTTCAATTGGATAAGGTTTTGGGGTCAAACAAAGCCAATCAAAGGGTCTCAGCTATTTTTGTAATATGTAGTTTAAGTATTTATATTCAAATATTATCCAAAGAGAGAGGTGATTAAGATATAAGTCAATTAAATGAATAGAACTTCTTTTATTTACACAAAGCGTGTCAATCAAAAATGTCCTAAATACAAATTCTTCTGTAATTGATGACCGAATATCCTAAGAATAGAAAGGAAGTATTTAAACAAAATGTAATTGTAGGCATCGAATCTCTTAAAGCTTTACATAAACAAGAAAATGAAGACAAAGGAATTTTGTCTCAACTAGATTCCTCAATGTTCATAAATTCTTGATTCTCAAATTGAAACCGATATGTATTTTTTGATTTCTTTGAAGGAAGTAGTGCCGATGCTTTCAAAATTGCCCTAGTTTCGATGAACACCTAATTGCCCTAGTTTGGATTCATGGGTTCTTATTGATTCAAATATCACATCTACCACTTAAGCCGCCCTTTCGAGTTTTCAACTTTGGGGGATTTTTTTTTATTCTTTCAAGCATAATAGCATTTAACTACATCAAAATTGATTGGCCTAGCCAATTCTTGCCCGTCTATGTCAGTGAGGATTAAAGCTTCTCTTGAAAAAGCTTGCTTGATGATATATGGCCCCTCATACGCAGGAGCCCATTTTCCCCTGGCATCTTCCTGATTAGGGACTATCTTTCGAAGTACCAAATCCCCAGTTTGGAACTCTCATAGCCTTACTTTTTTATTAAAAGCTCGAGCCATCTTCTTTTGATATAATTGTCTATGGCATATGGCAGACAAACATTTTTCCTCGATTAAGTTCAACTGCTCATATTGAGTTTCAGCCCACTTGGCTTCTTCGAACTGTGCTTCCATAAGTACCCTTAAAGATGGGATTTCTACTTCAATAGGAGTCATTGCTTCCATCCCGTATGCCAATGAATATGGCGTTGCCCTAGTTGATGATCTCATGCAAGTACGGTATGCGTAAACTGCATATAGCAACTTTTCATGCCAATCCTTGTAGTTGACCACCATTTTCTCCAATATTTTCTTGAGGTTCTTATTGGCTGCTTCTACTGTCACGTTCATTTACGGTTTGTATGGCCCTGAATTGTGGTGTTTGATTTTGAATTGTTCACATAGCTTTTTGACTTGGGAGCCATTCAGATTAGGTGCATTGTCGATGATTATTCTCTCTAGAACTCTATACCGACGTATGATATTAAGCTTGATAAATTTCATAAACACTTTCTGAGTGATCGTGACATATGATGCCACCTCGACCCATTTAGTGAAATAATTGATAGCCAATAAAATGAAGCGATGTCCATTGGATGCCTTAGGATTGATGGGTCCAATCATATCTAAACCCCACATAGAGAATGGCCATAGGGCCATCAGGTTATGCAGCAGAAATGGTGGAGCATTAATTCGATTTACATAAACTTGAAATTTGTGGTACTTTCGATAGTAATTGATGCAATCTTTTTCCATAGTGGTCCAATAGTAACCACACCTTAAAATCTGACAAGTCATCATATATCCATTAGCATGAGTTGCACAGGTACCTTCATGTATTTCTGTCATGATTGTTTGTGCTTCTCTCTCTCCACACAACGAAGTAACATTCTGTTATATCCTCTCTTATATAGGATTTCTCCGCTCAGAAGAAAATTGGCAGCCAATTGCCTAATGGTTTTCTTATCATTCTCATTTATACCCTCGGGGTATTGTTCCCTGCTTTGTTCGATATTTAGGTAATATGTTGAATTGTTGCTGGACCTTATATTAACGGGTAGGACTTTACTTCCTTGGTCCAACTTGATCATAGCAACCAATGTTGTCAGTGCCTTGGCAAATTGATTCTTATCCCTGGTCATATGCGTGAAGGAGATTTCTTCAAACTCTTTGATCAATTCAGACAAATATTTTTGATATGGTACCAATTTTGCATCCCGTGTTTGCCATTCTACCTTAACTTGGTAAATAATGAGAGCAGAATCACCAAATACCTCTAGCTTCTTGATGTTCATGGCTAAAACTTCTTGCAGCCCATTAACGCAGGCTTTGTATTCAAAGATATTGTTTATACAGTCAAAATCCAGCTATATGGCGACTGGGAACTGTTTTCCTTTTAGAGAAATGATAACAGCACCCAAGCTATTTCCATGTATATTTGCTGCTCCATCGAAGTACATTTTCCAATTCCCCTCTTCGTTGGACTCTTCAGCATTTAGAATATCCTCATCTGGGAATTCAGAATCCACTAAATGGTGTTTATTTATTGGGTTATCTGCCAAATAATCTGCGATGAGACTTCCTTTTATCGCCTTGGTTGTAATGTACTTGATATCATACCTTGATAGTATGGCCTGCCATTTGCTAACTCTTCCCGATAAATGAAGTCTTTCAAATACATATTTGAACAGGTCAATTCTGGAAACCAATAAGATGGTATAGTAAGCCATATACTGATGAAGCCTCTTAGCAGTCCAAATGAGAGCACAACATGTCCTTTCGATCAAAATATATTGACTTTTGCATTCATTAAACTTCTTACTCAAGTAGTAGATTACCCTTTCCTTTATGCTATTTTCCTCGTGTTGAGCAAGCATTACTCCCATTGATGTTGGGAGAACCGAGAGATACAATAGTAAGGGTCTACCGGGAGTAGGCGGCATTAAAACTGGTGGATTTTGTAGGTATGATTTCACTTTGTTGAAAGTTTCTTAGAATTCCTCATTCCATTCTACCGAGTTGTGCTTTCTCAATAATTTAAACATTAGTTCACAAGTACGGGTCAAGTTAGTAATGAACCTGGATATATAATTGAGCCTTCCGAGGAAGCTCCTAACGTCATTTTCTGTTTGTGGTGAAGGCATATCTTGAATAACCTTGATTTTATTAGGGTTAATATGAATTCCCTGTTAGCTCACGATGAAGCCTAGTAATTTCCCCGATGAAGCCCCAAGTGTGCATTTATTGGGGTTTAAATGAAGCTTATATTTTCTCAATCGTTCGAAGAATCTCCTTAGTACTGCAACGTGACTTTCTTCACTGTTGGATTTGGCAACTATGTCGTCCACATACACTTCTATTTCCTTGTGTATAGATCATGGAATAAAGCCACCATGGCCCTCTTATAGGTAGCTCCTGCATTTTTTAGGCCAAATGGGATTTCTCTATAGCAATACGTTCCCTATTGAGTGAAAAAAGTTATTTTTTCTTTGTTTGCATCATCCATGTGAATCTGATTATACCCTGAATACCTGTCCATGAACGAGTATCTAAGGTTAACAACCATGTTATCTACTAGCACATCAATGTGAGGTAAAGGAAAGTCATCCTTAGGGCTTGCTTCATTCAACTTTTTATAGTCAACACACATCCTTACTTTCCTATGCTTCTTAGGGACAGGCAATATATTTACCACCCACTCCGGATATTGAGTTACTTCAATAAAACTGGCTTCTATTTGTTTTACTACTTCTTCCTTAATTTTTAAGGACAGCTCCGGTCTCATTCTCTTTAACTTTTGCCTTGTAGGTATGTGGTTAAGGTTTAAAGGAATTTTATGTGTTACTATTTAGGGGCTAAGACCCAGCATGTCTTGGTAAGACCATGCAAAGACATCTATGAATTCCTTAAGTAGTGCAACCATTTGTTTATTTTTCTAGTTATCCACAAGTTTGAGTTCTTTGTTGTCTTCTTATGTTCCCAGATTTATTATTTATGATTTCCTCGTTGTGCGGACCCATTTCTCTTTTGGATGATTCAATTATCTTGGTAAATCTTTCCATTATTTCGTTATCCTCTTCATCGTAATCATACATATCAATTTCATCATGAGAATCAATTAATGGATGTTGAGTAATTTCGTAAAGATGAGGATTTTGGGAAGAAACAAATTCCCTGGATCATGATAATGAAAATAAATCAAAACGCTGGCAGGAAAGAAAATCAACAGGGAACAAAAGATGTGATGAGATGAACATGATATTTTATTTCTTTGGATAATTTAAATCTGACATTTAGGTAATTTTCAGCATGACCTTAGACATCGGTCAAGTGAACTGTCTGACGGTAACATGGTGCACTGAAAAAGTTTGGCGGATATGAGGTATGCCTCTGTTACCTTTTTTCTTGAGCTTGAACTCATATCCTAGACCATGGCGACCCACATTCTCAACGACCTCGATGGGTGCTGGTATACCTTGCAGACTTCAGCCCAAACCCTTTCCTGGCTGATATTCGCTCTTTCTCATGATTTCTTCCACCACATTCTTGGGTTGAAAGGGGTGCTCAATTATGATTGCTTTCTTGGAAATTTCCAAAGCTTAGAAGGAATTCTCCAAATCCTAGTCAACAGCTTCCACGTAAGGTACTGATGATGGTTTGGAAATTAGCATCTCTTCCTCATTCTGAATAGTTACAATCTTTCTCCCATTAATGAACTTAAGCCTTTGGTGCCAGGATAACGGTATAGCTCCAGCTACATGAATTTAGGGTCTTCCTAATAGTAGCATGTATAAAGGCTCGATATCCTGGCATACTGTTCGAAAGGTACTTGGACCGATCTCCAAATTTAGGGTAATGTGTCCTTTAACCTCTCTTTTGGTACCAATGAAAGCCCGTACTACGATCTCATTGATTTGTATGCTTTCAACATTAATCGGTAATTGCAACAACATGAAGTATGGCAGCACATTTAGCAAAGAGCCATTATTTATTAACACATTCAGACGATACATCCTTCGCATTTTGCAGAGATGTGGAGGGCCCTATTATGACTGCTCCCTGATGCACTTAAGTCTTCTTCCAAAAAGGTGATCATGTTAGACACCTTCACATAGTTCACTAATTCTTTAAACTTTTCAGAGTGGTAGTGGTACTGATGTATACTTGATTCAATATCTTCTGTAATGCTTTCCTATGTATCTCTAAGCCAAGAATCAGTGATAAGAATGAAATCTTGGCTTGTGTCTTCCCTAGCTGCTCCAAAATGTCATATTCAGTTTGCTTCATTATTTTGAGGAACTCGTCCTCCTGATTATGGTTTGGCTCTGATGCGAGCTCCACTATCGCTTCTTTACCCTTGCTTTTCACTTCCAAGCTTTTGGGGGCGTATACTCTACCGCTTCGGGTTACGCTTCCCACAGCCAAGTTGTTTGTACTAGTGTCCCCTTGATCCGGAGGTAACTTCATAATTGTTATAGTGTTTTGAATGGTCACTGCTGGGTTGTATACCCAAGGGACTGCTTTATCACTGGTGTAGGGGAATGGTGCCGGTGTACTGATTATCATGACCGGCGTTGGTACTGTATTTGCAGGTGGTGTTTGTGGGGCTGTAAGGGTCATAGGTTTGGGAAAGAACCCTTCTCCACTAATCACTGTGATCTGCGGTGTTTGCTTCTTCCTTGAGAATTGTATAACTCCCAAGGTGATCCATCTTTGTAAGGCGTGCTGGAACACCTTGTAGTGTTCTATATCATGACCCTGGACTGCTTGATGATAGACCCAATGAGCACTTTGGTCGAGACATTCCTTATTTAAATCTATCTCTCCAGGCTTCCCTACATCAAACGCTGATGAACTTAGATTCTTAAAGATTTGTAGCTTAGTCATTTTTACCTCTAAGACCTTTCTTATGGAACCCCGTCCTTCTAAAATAACACCAGCTTGATTATTATCCTGATGATTGGTAAGAGGGTTGGTGTTGATGTTGGGATTTATGTAATTCATCTTCAAGGCCCCAATTTTAATTAATTTCATGACTTGTCTTTGAAAGGTTTGACAATTTTCTATTGAGTGCCCTGCCACACCATAGTGGTATATACATTATTCGTTTGATTTGTACCATGCCGGGTAGGGGGTTGAATTGGTTCAGTGGGTACTAGGCTTATGAATCGCCCGTCAAATAACTTCTTATACAGATCTATGTTGGACATTTGGAAGTCCAAGAATGGCTCTGAGTTTTGGTTCCTCTTGTTTTGCTGGAAGTTCTTTTGTCCTTGGCTTAGTTCCTGCCATTAATTATAATTGGATTGGTACCCTTGCCCCCTATTTTGGTAATAGGGATGAGAGTTGTTTTGGTAATCCTAGTGGTTGTCTTGCACGTAGTCGACTTCAGGCTCTTTCTTCTTTTGCGAGAAGTTCTTCTTTTGATTTGATCCGTTGGGCTCATTATTTCCCACTTGGATTTTTTCATTTTGGACCAACACTTCTATTCTTTCGCCTGCCTTAATAAGATTCAAGAAATCATTAAAGGCACTACTTGCCATGACCCTCACATATGGAGACCCTAGAGTTCCTAAAAAATAAGAACAGGTTTCAGAATTCGCCATTGGAGGTTGGACCTCGGATGCCAGTTTCCTCCATCTCTGTGCATACTCCTTGAAGGTCTCATTTTTTCGCTTTTGCATAACCTGTAGTTGCTCCCTAGTTGGGGTCGTATCAAGGTTAAACCTATATTGTTTGAGGAGCGCGTCGGCTAGGTCCTCCCAACTATTGACCTTAGAGTGATCTAGCATCATATACCACTGTAAAGCGGCACTTGTTAAGCTCTTGTGAAAGAAATTTAATACAACCTTTCATCATCCCCGGTGACTGCCATCTCAGTGCAGTATGACCTTAAATGGTACTGGGGATTGGTATTCCCATCGTATTTCTTAAACTCGGGCACTTTAAAATCTTTTGGAATAGTGACATTGGGGGTCAGCCGTAATTCCTTGGCGCTGACAGCCCCGAATGCCCTCATTCCCTGTATAGCACGTAGTTTCTCTTTGAGGCTGTGAACTTGCTCGAAAACTTTTCTCTCCCTCTTAGTTTCTTCATCGCTTGTAGGGGGAGTGATGGGCACTTGATCAAACCCAAAAGTACCATGCAGAGCTGCATTCCCCGTGCTTGGGGGGAATGTGGCTACTGGCAATGGTTGTGAGATATTATTAGCTATTCTTGTTGTCCTTGACGCCTAACTAGCATGGAAAGTTTCTTGTTGTGGTGGGGGAGTTTCCTTGCTCCTCATATTTTCCATGATAAATTCCATGAATTTGGCCATTTGTTCTTGCAACTGATTAATGCGGTCCTCTAGCCTTTGGACATTTTAAGCGTTAGACATCTCGATCGACATGGCAACTGACCTAGTACAAATTTAACGGACAGATTGGGAGTGCTTGGTCAGACCTTTTCTGGGAGGTGCAATGATGAGATGATAGTTATCTTCCTATAGAGTCAAAACAATGTGTTTTGTCAATGTCTAATTAATTAAAAATTTTTTTTATTACCATTAAGGCTTGGCCTCGTTTGTGTTCAATTTTTTATGGCAAAGATTGGCATTAACATTTGTCCTTGATTATGTTCCTATTGAGAGTACAATACCCTCCAACGAAAATATGGTATTCGATATACAGGGATCTGTGTCACGTGCATATTGTCTTAAAAGAAAATCAAGTCCTATGCTCTTTTGAAAGTACAATACTTTACAAAAGTAAACATAGTCAGTGAACACCTAGGGAAATTTTAGATTATCACATAGGTGTCACCTTGTCGCGTCTTCGTTTACACTGCCTGGGGAGTTGTGAGAGCACAACATTTTATAGAAAAATATGGTGAGCAATTCATACGCCTGATTAAGTACACAGTTGTGAACAAAAGATTTAGATTTTATTCATTGATATCAAGAAGTACAATATTCATGACTCAAAAACATTTATTCAAACGGTAGCTAAGCTCTTTACATAGGCCTTGGAAAGCCACTAGATTAGGAGATGATCCTGGTACTACTGTCGCCTCTGCCCAATGAAACTTTTCAACAAATTCTGGCAGTTTATCTTACACTTCTCTTCGCATTCCTTCACAAGTGTCTAGGAGCCGGGTGGCTATGTCATAGAACATATTATAATAATTCCACCATTATGCCTCTAAACGATCCTTTTGATTAAGGTATGCTATGTGATCTATTGATACCAGCTCAATCATGTTAAGAACAATTTGGTTCATATTATTTAGGCAGGCTATCTCTTCTCTTGCACCCGCTAAAATTTTTCGTAGAAGGGTATTGGTGGATTGCTCCTATGCCAATAAGTTATCTGCCTACTTTAACCTTTTCCTGTTTCAGATCTCATTGCTTTCTATATGCTTAGCATTTTCCTGGCTTGCTCCAAATCCTATATCCATAGTTCTTAATGCGTTCGGAGGCTTCCTTTGCCAATTCAGATTTCTCTTTCTAACTCTTTTACCTGTTGATTCAAAATCTCATTTGCTCCGGTTAAGCTTGAATTTTCTTCTTTAATCATCGCCATACTCGCTTCCAGGGTTTCCACATTAATTTTAAGTTTTTGTTGTTGCTTGGAGGTAACCATCAGTTGTTATGTAGGTGGAAGGTCTTCTTGCTTTTGGTCTACCCATTCATAGTACTCTTTGGTAGCCGCTGTGGTCCTTTTCCCCAACTCCGACTTGCCCATAATCCTTTTGCCATCCTAGGCGTGCCTGATTTTCATAATTAGAGTCTTGTTTTCCTCTTGATCATAATAAAAAGAAAACCCCTCGATTATTATTTTGGATGGCACCTTCTGCAGGAAAGCCAATTGTTTAAGTGCCACTGTCGGGAAGTAAGAGATGCACCCTATGACGCCTATTAGAGGCACAAAAGGAAAACTACCAGAGCTGTATATTATTTCCTCTCCATTCCACCACGGTAGTTTCCATAGAACTTTCTCATTTTTGGTGTTGCGTAGCAGCTGTTCCCATTCAATGGCATTCCAGTCTTTTATCCTTAATGCGATGAAGAAATCAAATGGTCTCAAATTTGGCATTCTTGAATTTGGCAATTTCCCTAGGAGATGAGAAACCAACCAAATATACAACATGGGCAGATAGCATTTGAGCTTCCTTCCTTGATGTTCTTTAGAAAAATTGAGGGTGAGGAAGGACTCTACCAGGATAGCCTGTATAGGATTAATTCCATAATGTTTCACAGCGTAGTAAATGCTGATAGCACTTCTACCCATAAAACCGATCGCTGAAGGAAATAGCACTAGTCCGTATATTATTATTGATAGTATTTATGCCACCAAGGCCCACTGTTTTTCTTTGACCAGTTCTTCTAGATTCTTCTCAAGGTACGCCTGAGGCAACCCCTCTGCTTGTCCCATTTTAGCCATTTTTGACTGAACCTCGGCAGTATCTTTGTCCAAAAGGCTTGCTATGGACTTATCTGATATACTACAGCCTGAGTAAAAGAGAACTTTGGAAAATCGTGACATAGGCAGATTGATCATTGTGCCATACTTTTCCATAGTTGGAGTGAGATGGCCTTAAGGCTATACAAAGCTCCTAAGTGACGGGTCCCAGAATTTTTGCAAAGCAACAAGGGCTAAAAACTGAATTGGTACGTTGATCAAATTCAGGATCTTCCCATGTCTATTCTCTATTGATTCTCAAAACATCCAGGGTAATGACCTCTCAACAATCCTTATTTTCTCTAAAGCTACCATTTGTGCTGATACGCCCATTCTTTTCTTGGTCTGACTCATTTAATGCCAATCTTTGCTTTTATGCCCAAAATTTTTGATACCAAACCTATAATGGTAAAGAAACATGAGGTAATGTGTAAAAAAAAAATTTAATTTTATGCATGCTGATGCTAAATGCAGGATTAAATTTAAGGGTAGGAGAGCACGGTCTTTTATTGTCCTAATTAGGTTTGACTCTACCTACAAAGTTGTTTCTGAGGTCATAATAGTGCAAGATCTTGGGTAGCTCTATGTTCCTCACAAGAGTGGCTTAGAACAGATTGCCCCCACTGGATTAGTGAGGATCTCGACTCTTTAATTTAATTGCATGGATGGATAGAGCGTACACATAAACCAACCAAGTAAGTGAGTTAGCAATCAGAGTGAAGGCTTTCATGAATACCTGGGGGAATCCCACTATGCATCACTACGCCACCTTCATTTCTCTCCTAGGGTTCACACAGATCCGGGAATAGGGCCCAACAAGTGTGTGCAAAGAATGTGAATGGTGCACAGTGTGTGATGAGCATGCAAGCCTTAGTCCTAATATTTACCTAAAAAAAAACCCAGAACAAAGATAATAAAGCAGTTATTTGTCATCTACCCTAGGGTATAAACAGATACTACATTTATTGTCATCGATCCTAAGGTTCCAACAATTCATGCCATATGAAAAGCAATTAAACACGCACATTTAGAGTGGCAGTAAAAACACAGGTACATCACCTAAAGCAAGATATTTGTAAGTTGCAATAAATAATCAAAAATAAAGAAATAGATGGGATAAAAAATCATACAAAGCACAATAAATTCATAATAGGCTTGACTCTCTAACAATTTCCAGTGGAGTCGCCAAAATGTCACAACGTGATGGCAGGTGAAAAGCCATCATTTTATGACTTTAGGGTGCATAAGGGAAAACGCAGAGAAAATGGGAGTCACCAAACCATCGCACAATAAATTTTACCTTATTTAATCACTAGGCAGAATAAACAGATGTCCTGTAACTAGTAACCACAAAGAAACAGCCTGACTAAACTAACCATCCAAGTTATACTAGTATAGCACAATGATTCATCATGGAATTAAATACAAATTAGGCAATAATCCCAACTAAATTAGAATAGCCAATTAACACAATCCTTGAATTGTAACATGATTAAATCACCATTCAAATCAAAACTTAATGCACACAAACAGTAAATTAATCAATCTAATGAGCCATTGAGCAAATAGAAATTTTTTTTGTCAAATAACTCCCGGATCATAAGCATTTTCGAAAGCAATAGAATTATACATCCCATATCTTAAAGGACAAGAAGAAAATCCATCACCCAAATACCCACAACTCCATAATACCTCTCTGCTTCACCGATTTCTGCTAATCTCTTCGAAGGTATCTCCTCTTTCTAATTTTAGATTCCTCCCCTGTTTTGCGAGCTCTCTCTCGATGTCATTCCCAGTTTCCTCTCCCTTTGTGTGCTCTCTTCTCAGAAGCTCTTCATTGGCTCATTTTCAATTCTCCTCATCTCTTACTCAGTTTCTATCCTTTTCTAGCCAAGAATCCAAATCAACTCCCCTGATCAAACCCCATTTTCATGGCGCTGATTCAAACGAAACCATGGGTAATATGACTGGAATTTCCTTTTTGTCCTCCTTAACTGAGTCTTTGAATCCCTTCAATCATGAAGTCAGATGAAGCAAAAAAAAAAAAAAAGATTTCATTTAGGGTTCCCTCGAAAGGAAACTCTCTCAAACATAACCGTGATTGTTGCTGGGAATTAGTGAAGAAGATTAGGCAAGAATCTTGCATGATCCGGTGGTGCTTCTTTCAGGGTTACCATCGAAAATCAAGGGAGTTGGGGAATGGGTAGGCGAGGTGATGAAGATAGACGGGTGCAGAGGTGATGCAGAGAGATTATACGTGTGGTGAGGGGAATCGGGGAAAGAAGATAATTTGGGGATTTAGGGATTTAAGTGGATTCGAGTCAGCAGGTACGGGTCAGATGGGTATGTGCTGGATTGTTTAGATTGGTTTGGAGTTGTTAGGCTGGACAATTGAGTGGGCTGGATCGGGTTTCCTTTGACTCATTGGGTTGGATCAGATTTTTGTTTAACCCCTGTTAAGTTGCCAAAAATGGGCCCTTGGGCCTTTTCTCTCCCTCTCCCTCTTTTTTTTTTTCTTTTGTTATTTATCTATTTTTTCCTTTTTTTTATTTTTATTTTTATTTTATATAATGATATTATTATTTTTTATTGTAACCACATACCATTTTGTTTTCTTGTTGTCATTTTTTCATTGTTATTACATTTTATTTCTTTTTGTTTTTCTTTTGAGAGAAAATTGTTAATAAATTTTTTTCTATGCCTGGACAAAATTAAGTGTTCACAACCGGATCAAGTGGTCTAATAATTTGCGTACCAATTTTCCCTAGAATGCTGAAATCTTTCCTACATTTTCCTACTAGATAAGCCATGGCTTAGGATATACAAAAACATAGCAATAGCCTCATCTTTGCTAATGTTGCTTGTTCCTCTAAACCCATACATGTCAGTCAAGTCCTTTACCAATCCTAAATTGTTCAAAGAAACATATGGGGTGCCTCTTTTTAGTTCTTCCAATAATCCAGATCCTATAAGAATCGATGTCCTCTTTTTAGTTCACATGCAAGGGCAATAGTTGTAACATGTCCCAACCATAGATATTGATTTATCAAACTACTTTAACTAGTATGATTATTAATGTCTGAAGTGATAGTGTTATCCCATGTACTACTGCTAGTCTTACTATCGGTGTTTGAGGAATGACTCATCTTAGACAAATAAACATAACAAACATTAATCTACCGATCAACATTCGGTTTTACATTGAAATAAAAAACTAATGTGCAACGTAATTATAAATCAAACCCCAACCATTATTTGACATAACAAGCATTCATCTAATCATAAAACTTAGAAACAATCCAACATCAAACAAACAGTTGAACAAGTTTTTTAAAAAAACCCAATCCAATCCAGAGAAACATAAGTTTTCTTACTTTCCTTAACAAAAACTACATTGAAATCAATTATAACGACTAACTTCGAGCCATGTGAAGTAGTTTAACCAAGCTAACACACGTTCATGTGACTTTTGCATGAGATGAACAAATACCTCCCTGTTTGTTTGCTTAGCCAATACTTTGATGGCTAAGAAGTATTTGTCATCCCATTCATTCAATCCAGGGATAGTATCCAACAATTCTAGATAGTTGCTTATATTGGTAGGATCATCAGCCCATGTATGCATAGTTTGTTGAGATAGCTGCTCCATATTATCCATAAGTCTATCAAGTGAGTGTTGCACTAAGGAACCTGAACTCTTTTTAGCTTCCCTCACTGACCTCTTCCTCTTGTGCTGATGATTGATATGCTAACTTTGTCCTTCATTTATCGAATGTGCAGGTTGTTCAGCACTATCCCCGTGATTGTGTACAACTGGAGGCTCATTAAAAGGAGCGTCTTCTTCTTCCTCATGTTGTTCCTTTTCTATTGGATCATTTAGGCTCAGAGGCCTAAAAACATAAGCCCCAGTAGCAATGCATCATAGAAGCATCTTTCCATCATACTCAGGAATTTTGGACCTAGCTTCCTCCATTGCAAATATTTTGGATTCTCCTGTAACGAAGAAGTGAATAAAAATATTAGTTAATAAGTGATTTCATAACTTTTGAGATGCCTTTGAATAGAATTTAACCAAAACATACATTTCCCTTAGCCTCCCACCACTCAGGTGTTGCTAGTACAGTCTCTTGATTGGATCTCATCCTAACCTTGTCTCTTTAGCTACTAGCCTTGCTCATAAGCCAAAATCTTGTTTCAATGCATCCCATCTATTTTTTAGTTGTTTCTTGTCATAATTCAGCCTCGTCTACCTATGGAACTTTTGAAGAACATTAGCCCAGCCTTCTATAGTGAAGTGTGTGTGAAGCTTATTATTGGCTTCTATCTCCTCAATACACATATTTAAGAAGGTCTCAGTATTTGAATCATTCCATTTTACCTTAACCATTGACTCAGTTACATTGTCTGTATCACCTACTATAGGTCTTCTTGGAGGTAACTTTGATGACATTCTAATCTTAACATCATAATTCAACCACAACCAACAATGCCTAATCAAGCAATGAACAAATAATGACAATCATCATCCATATAACTCCCTAAAAAACTAAATTTTCACAGCCATGTGTTCACATAAAAGTTACTGCTGGTAGTTCAAAATGGTTGGTTTTTTTGGTTTTATACACTGCTAAGAATTGTAAACACAGTAACTTTATGATTACTTCAATAGTTACTATACAGAGTAATTTTGATTAGTTGTACAAATATTGTTCTTTACAACCCTCATAAATGTTCCATATGGTTGACTAACACTTTTTTAAAATGTCAAACACAAGTACATGTTTCTAGTCCCAATATTCCATTGTAAATAATATTGCACCATTTTTTACAATATTTTTATAAATTGTATTTAATTTATTTGAAGTATTTATGTATGAGTTTGATAAAAAAAATTTTAAAAAAATCACTTCAGTTCAATTCAGACGTAATAAACACAATAATTTGACCATACTAACAATGTTTGAAGGTCTTTTAGAGGAATAGATGCCTTTATTACTTTTGTAATCTTAGAATTGGCCCTTAAACCATTGAAGAAATTGAAGCCTTACTACTTTCTTAAGAAAATATATTGGAGAAGCAGAGCAAGAGTTTAGATTCTGCCTAATCGTTCTTGCTGTGCATCACAAAATCCATATAGAGACAAAAGGAGATATAGGAATACTTTACATATCATTCAATGGTAGATTAATCTTTCATGGGTTTAGAATGAACTTTAATGTTAAAAAAACTAGAGGAAGAGGAGGATACTTTATTCATACCATGTAGAGATTAAATAGACAGCTGACCTACAAAGTAAAATAGGAAACTGCTGAATTAAAGCTATTAAATTACAGGAATAATGGTTCCCATGACCTAAATGAAAGTCCTTTATTAAGTTGACTATGGAAGAAAACTGAAGGATAGCCTTCTTAAACAAATAATCTTGCCATAAAGGGTCCTGATTGGCATGACAGCAAAGAGAAAGCCCCTAATCACTCTAAGTCAAATTTTAATCTCTAACAGAACCCGATTTCCCTAAATAATAACACATCATTTTGATGTTGATTTGACAAATAGTTCCAACTTGCCAATAACATTCTTTTATGCATATAAATGTGTTTTATTTATACTTGCTACTCTCTATTGTTCAACATACACAAACTTGACTGAATCATCTTACTTTTGCCTTATAACTGTAAATTGAGTCCTAGGATTCCAAGTTTAGAAAGCATTTGTGGCTCATACTATTGTAGCAAAGTCTTGGTTTATAGCTATAAAGTTCCATATTTGGTAAATACATTTCATGAATCACCAAAAATCTAGACTAGCAAACAAATATATCACAAAATCAACCACATTTCACAACCAATCAAAGCAATAATCCAACCAATTAAAATTCATATATTAAAAATGCAAATATCGCACAAATCAACGACATATTGCAAAATCAACCACATTTCACAACCTATAACAAACTAGAAAAAGCCCAAGCCAACGAAGTGATATTTGGGGGACAGGGGATACCAATCTAATATCGACGGCACAGGGAGATTGTTGACAAGCGTGTTAGTTGGCTGGAACGTACTATGGCGACAGATTTAATGGCGACGCAATGATGGACAGACGCGAGGGACTTGCTGGTGATGAACAAGGGAATTGGGAAATTAGGTTTTTAGGCCAGAACAAGGGAATAAGGCAATGAATTGGGAAAGTAAGTTGTCGAGCATAATGATAGGGGCAGAGAGGGAATTGTGTTAAAATTACAGGGGTATTTTTGTCACTTAAATTTTCTCTCTTTTCCAATCAAAACTACTTAAAGCCAGAAGCATGAATTTTTGAGTTTGAAAATAGCTACTTTTCATCTTTTTAAGTGAAAAAAGCACTTTTGGTCGAAAGCTATTGCAAAACTCCACTTTTGACCAAAATCATTTTTTTTTAAAAAAAAAAAGCTACTCTACCCTAATTAAGTAGTAGCTAAACGGGGCTAAGTGGATTGTTTACCTGTGATCAACAAAAAAACTACTTAGGTTTTTGTTGAAGGTAAACCCATTCATTATCAACAAACAACTTTATTTTTACAATTTGTAGGCAAATTCAAAAACAAAATAGAGGATATTGGGTGGAAAAAATATGTCACAACGTGAGGGCTAGTGAAAAGCCATCGCTTTATGACTTTGGGGCGCATAGGGGAAAACGCAGAGAAAATGGGAGTCGCCACCAATTAATTAGAAGGATAATTAGGATCCTAAAAAAAGAGGGTAAAACTGGCCCTCGGAACCAGAGGAAGGGTTCGAGAGTCTAATTATGTGTAGGGAAGGTGTTAGGCACCCTACAACTTCCATCCCTAGGGATGGTTACCCTAAATCGTTTGTGCTTAATGATTTTTAATTTATTTAAATTACCTCTTTTTATTAACAAAATAATGATGAAAAAAATGGAAAAAGAAATAACTATATCTGCCTTACCAAGTAAGTGCCTACGTACCCCGAAAGGGATCAAGGTCAACGTAGTTCAGAATATTTTGGTTAATATTGATTAAGAATGATGTTAGGGCATTGGGGAAATTAGATTTCCACTTAAAGCCTTAAAAAGAAATTAGGACATTTAGGGAGAACAAACCTCCACTAAAAGCCTATGTAATTGAGACATTAAGGGATAATGAATCTCCACTTAATGCCCATGGAAGCTAGGATTTTGGGAAAATAAGATTCTACTGAAAGCCCATGGAACACAGAACTTTGGAGAAATAATCTTCTACTAAAAGTCCTTTAAATATTAAGGCTATGGGTGAGATTGAAATTTATAAAGTAATGGGGCAAAAAAGAAATTTGAAAGAAATGGGGCCAAAATGTAATTTCAAAATTTTAAGGGGCTAAGATGTAATTCTTGGAAGTGTAAGTGTCAAAAATGCGATTACCCAAAAGATTGGGGTCAAAGTGAAATTATTGAAAAATTACGGGTCAAAATGCAATTATTAAAAGATTATGGGTTGAAATGCAAATTTTGGAAGTATTGAGTTAGAAGGCGGATTATATTTTTGCAACTCTTTATTTAAACTTTTAAAGCCATGAAAGAAAGTAATGGGCCTTGAACCCCTATTTGAAAATATTTAAATGGGCCATTTTATTCAATTAATATAGAAATGAGCTTTGAACCTTTCCTTTTTTTTTTGAAAATAAACCCATTGGTCCTAAAAAAAAACCTATTATTGAACTAATTGGGGCCTTGGAGTCACTTGGGAGATATTGGGCCTTTGAAACCCCTTTTGAGATAACTAAATTGAGCTTCTGAAATAATTTACGTATTAGGTTTTTGAAACCCAATTTATAAAAATATTATTTATTTATTTACATATAAATATATATATATATATATATATATATATATATTTTTTTTTTTTTACGTAGGCCCCTAAGATCTTCAAAATGATAATTAATGGCCCTTGAAACCATTTGATTTTAAAGTTCTTCCCCTACATATATAGGCATTCCTTTAGCATTTTTACTGAAGGTAATGTAGTGAAGATTAACTAAAAGAGAAGGACAACCCTAACAGCTGGGATATATGAGATGGATTGGCAAGAAGGTTTAAGTGCAAGAGACAACATAAAACAGAGCAAATAAACTCACGGCCTAGTTTAGGAGGAGTAATATTCAAGTATACAAGCACATAATGTACCAGACATACAAAGAAGGAAGTGTGAGTTGAGGAATTGAAAGGTGTCTGATGTCTCAACATATTGAAATCCAAAATTAATTCTTAAACAGTCGGGTGATGGAAGCAAATCCAAATGCTATACCTCACTTAATGGATTCCACCATCACGTACAATATCCCAATGGAGTGATCAGAGGGACACTTAAGCTTAAGCAATGCTCTTTGCTTCCAGACAATCAGAGAGATATAGTCCAGAAACATTTTATTTTCAAGACAAAGTCTAGTGAAATAACAAACCAAAGATCCCACTTTGATAAACTCACATTTTAAGATGAAGTAGAGAAGTCAGATTTTAACTCTCCATAGCAAATCCCCTTATTCACAACGAAATGCCACAACAGAAATGAGGTTTTCAAACAAAATGACATCTTGACAACTTTAATTTTTGTCACAGAGGAGGGAGGAGGAAGGGAACCAGCATCACATATTACATCCCAAACAAATCAAGAAACAGATCAATGAAACCAACCCAAAGTGAAAGTAAACTGCAATCCTACCTCAAAGTGTAAACAAATTCAAATCAAATATAGTTCCTAACCGGTAATTCCAGAAAATAATCATAGCAAACTAGACTCTAGAGAATAGCATAGGCATGAATCAAAGGGGTTTATTCTATCGGGCATCCGAGAGAAAAGATATCAAAATTCCTTTCCTACAAAGGACACGAACTGATCCTAATCTCTAAGAAAACCAAATCAGACTCACCAGAATTCAAAGAACAATCTTCGGTCTTTTCTATTTTCAAGTTCCAGACCCTCTTTTCTTATGATTTCCAGCAATTCCCCCATTTCTCGGCTTCGAAGCTCTCGGATTTATAGAAGGAAATCCCCTTTTGAATTCCAGACTCTGCCCCCATTTTCTGTTGATTTTTGGAATCCCCCTTTTATCTCCTATTTCAATCTCAAACGTTCAATCTCTCCTCCCCTGATTTCGAATTCCATCGTCAATCTGAGAGGAAAAATCATTCTCTTCTGTTTACTCGCGAAGATCCCCTGATTCCCCCCAAACTTGTCCTTCTGATTTTGTTCCCTAATTTATAACCTTGAAAACCCAATCCCGTTGTCTTCGCTGCAGATCCCGCAAACAGCGGCCTTGTCGCGTATGGAGGCTTGAGGGAACTAGAGAGAGAGAGCCGCGAGAGTGCAGAAGGTACAGAGAATTGTTGCGGGGATGAGCAAATGTAGAGGGGAGAATAGGTTAAAGGTCAGGTGGGTATAGATGTTGGGTCGGTCTGGATCAGGTGTGGGCAATGGATTTGGGTATGGGTAAGATACTTGGGCTGGGTAGACTAGTTGGGCTTGGATAGCTGAGGCATGGGCTGGGTCTGACAGTGGGAAGGAAAAGGGCTGGAGCCTTTGTTTTTTTTTTTTTGTTTACCAGGCTACCAAACAAATGCGTTTTTGGGCCTTTTTCTTTATTTATTTTTTTTTTGTATTTTTATTTATTTATTATTATTTTTTTGAGTTAGACAAAATTAGGTGTTTACAAAGTATATTTTTACATTAAGAATAAAGGTAATAAATTAATGGTAGTAATATAAGAGTTTGAATGAGCTAAGCCAATAAGTATTACAATTATGAGATATGCTTTAGATTTGTTGGCTAATGAACAATTTCATAGCTTAAAAGCAATTATCATATTTCAAGTGGGAATTCATATAAGAGTCAATTTATTGGAGGCACTACAGAGAACAAATTATGAACTTCCGTTTATTATTGTCTTGTTTCATATTCATTCGTATGCAATTAATGCCTGCTCTTTTACCAAGAAATTAGGGCATAAGCATTCAGTATTTAAGTGAAACACCCGAATTTGACATTTTATCAAGCATGAGTTCTCATTGCAAATGCTGAATGCTAGAACCATTCAACTATTAGCTTCCATAGGACTTAGTAATATAATGATCCTAGGATGCAAATAGCCAAGCATGCAAAACCCCCCTTTTTACATCTTAATTCATCCTAGCAAAGAAACCCCCAAATCATAATCTGTACAAATTATACACATCTTTGTGGGTGAACCATGAAACCTCCTAAAAATTTATCAACTTAATAGTATAAATCCATAACAGTGAACCAAAACCCCCAAAAAATGAACCACAAAATAGTGAAATGAAACCCCAAAACCCAAATGAAAGAGAGGGAAGAGAGAAGACAAGGTAAATTGAAAATGGAGTCTTCGGGGTGGAAGATAATGAGATTTTCTCATGGACATTTATCACGAACAACGTCCGTTTGAAACCCTAAACCCTAATTTTCATTGCTTAAGTGAAACAATGTGTTTCTCTTTGTAATGGAATTTTTCACGACATTTGCTTGTCAGAAATTCAAATTTTAGAAAGCCTAATTTTCATTGCTTAAGTGAAATGGTATGTTTCACTTTCTAACAGAATTGCTCATGGCATTTGTTTATCAGATATTCAAATTTTAGGAAACCTAATTTTCATTACTTAAGTGAAACAATATGTTTTATTTTCTAACATACATTATCATGGAATTTGTCTGTCAGAAATTCAAATTTCAGAAAATATAATTTTTACCGCTTGAGTGAAATTGTGTGTTTCACTTTTTAATGGAATTTAACACGGCATTTATTTGTCAAAAATTCAAAGTTCACAATAAACTTTGATTTTCATACTTTTAAACAAATATTTACTAAGATGTATTGAAAGTTATTAAATAATTATATGTTTAAGAAAATACTACAACTTAATTTAATTTAAAATTTAAAATTATTAAACAATTTACATGTTTAAAATATCTTTTGAGAAGCTTTAAACCTTGTCCCCCATAGATTAGTTTAACGTAATAATAATAAGGATTAATAGGGAGATGCCCATAGAACTAATTTTACAAAGGGTGTAGCATAAAACTCCATCCCATGTTTGTTTCTCCCGTAAGTACTTATTGTGTTAAGGATAAATTAAGATATTCACACCTTCATAACTCATAAGGGACCTAATGTCATTTTAGAAATAGAAAAGATATTGAATATTATATTATTAAAAAAATTTCTAACAAATTAATAGAAGAGCTATAAAATCCTAGTAGTAGAAGTAGGAAAGCAACAGGTGCAGTCTATGCAGCATGGGCATACATGCACAGATCTTATCAATTCCAAATCAATCAAGATATTCAATTCCCCATCCACACTTATTAATCATTATTTATAAAAAAAATATCTTAGGCCCCCAATGCTGATTTCTTTGAGTTACATCTTGACCACACACCTAATTTCTCTTCCTTATTATTAATTATATGGACCAACATTTTATTTATTTTAATTCTTTAATTGATTAACTCTAAATATATTATCTCTTTACTTACATTCTCATGTATCCTTTATTTATATATACTCTTAATTTTATTTTAGTTGAATTAAATATTTTTTTATTTCTAATGGTTTCCTTTAATTATATTCTTAATTATTTTTCTAGTCATGGTATTTTTTAATTAATTAAATTGACTATTATATTTTATTCATATCAACTTTTAATTTATATGTCTTTTAATCAATTATTTATTTACATATAATAAAATATAAGATATTATATTGAAATTTGAAAATAATGGAAATATTTATTTCAAATACTTAATTCAAATACATTAAAAATGACTTGGCTTGATCATAACTATATCTCTTAAGACAAACTCCGCTATTGTTAGTTATTCGTCCATGAGACCATCCTTCTATATGGAACTTAGATTTATTGATATTCACTTGGTCCTATGTGTTTACCTTTCTTACTAGGCACTAAACCAAACATCTTAAAAGACTGTCATTAGTCCCATTTGCAGGGTTTAGCACCTAAGTATATTTTACAATTAGTCACTTTCTAAGCATAAATAATAATACATAACATATCAAAGATTGTTAAAGTTACTTACAAAATTCCTAAACCATGCAGGAAATATGTTAGAAATGTGTTTGTCAACCTTATCGCTAGACAGATCACCATATGTTTTAGATAACAACTCAATGTAAATGTAGCATTCAGAGAAAATGTTGTTAACACTTAAGAATTTATTGATGAATATTTGAAAAGATGAAGCTATGGAGCTAGCTAAAACTTACTTCTGATAAGGTTTAACTCTAGACAATTTAGCAACACATAAAGTATTGCAAATGATCATTCCTCATAAGTTAGATAACGTTGAGCAATGGTTCCATGGAGGAAAGTGGGATAGTTGAAGATTAAGAGAGGTTGATTGGTAGAACTTGCACCACCATCATTGTTTTGAGGAATTCTTTTGGTTTATGAATGGAAGTGAGGCTCGAAGTAGTATGAACGAAAAGTTGAAGTCTCTTCAAGAATATATGCCTTGCATATAAAACCATCAATATGAGCTTTATTTTTGTCCTATCGCTTTAATGTGTGTAAGAACCTCTCAAAAGGGTAATCTATATTGCACAGGCCCTTTTGCCAATGCTTGTTCACTTGAGTAAACAAGTAAATGTTCCATAACATTAAAAAAAAGGGGAAAAATCTTCTCAAGTTTGCATAGGATGATAGGGATGTTCTTTTCCATGACCTATAAGTCAACTTTATGCAGGGTAGGAGAGTAAATATCTTAGAAAAATTGACTCAGCTCTATAAGAGGTTCTCAAATTGTAGGAGATAACCCACTGAAAGCTATTAGTAGGAGTGTCTCCATAAAATCATGACATTCATGACCTCTCATGTGCATTAAGAATTAATCTACTTACAAAGAAATTTCTTCTGGTTAACTATTAGTGTGTAAAGTGCCTTCAGTTTTGCACATCTACCATTGCCTAATTCTTGAAACTCTAAACTTGGACACTTATAAAACTTGGCTAAATCCATCATTTCCTTCATATTGTTTTTGGTCTTATCTTTGACATCTATTACAGTGTTGAACACATTCCTAAACACATTAGCCTCTACATCTATGCTGTGTTAGATTAAGAAAGCATGCCAGTAAAGTGAATCCCAAAAAATGTTACGTTTAGTCTAATTATGGCTTTGACCATAATCACTAGAAACCTCCCTCAAACTTTCTGTTACTTTTGCTTATCCTAAAACCTACACAAATAGTTCATCTCTAGAATAATACTAGGGTGTGATGCCTATGTCAGTTTTATTCTTCTAGAAATTGTTCTTATTTCGATGGAAGGGATACTCCAAGGGACATGAATTGTCTATGGCAATCAAAACAACAAATCTTGCCTCTAAGTTTCAAATAAAATGCCTTTGAACTGTCCATGCAAATCAAGCAACCCAGCCTACTAAAGGTTTGCCAACTAGATAGCATTCCATATGCAAGTTGACAATCCACAAAAGAGCATTTTTCATGATGAAGTTCTGTTTTAATGAAATGTCATACATATACACTCCCTCATGCCAAAGCTGTTACAGTTCATCAATTAGAGGCTGCAAGAAGACATATATTTTCCCTTTTGGATTATGTGGACCAAGAATAATCGTTGTTAAGAACATGTAGTCTCTTCTCATACACTTGTTAGGTGGAAGATTGTAAGGAGTAATGATGATAGGCCAAGAAGAAAATGCCTTGATGTTCATTCTGAATGGACTGAAACCATCCATACATAGACCCAACCTAACATTCCTTGCATCATAATCAAGATTTGAGTAAACCTCGTCAAAATGCTTCCATATGTCTCCATCTGATGGATGCGATAATACCCCTAACTCATGTGAGTGTTCTCCATGCCATTTGATTTCACTTACACATGCATTAGATGTAAAAAGTTTTGCAGTCTAGGAATGACGAGCATATACCACATCTATATGTTTGGAACATTCCTAACCTTCCTTTTACTAATTGTAACTACTTGAACTGTGTTGCACCACAAAATCGATAATGTGTAACGTTTTTATCTTTGCCTTAATACAACATGCACCCTTGCAGACAACTGTTAATCTTCTTATGCAGACAACTATTAATCTTCTTATACCCACAATCAAGTTTAAAAAGCAATTTCTTGGTGTGTTGCAAATTTGTAGGCATCTGATGACCGGTTGGCAATATTTCACTTATCAATGTGATAAGCTCATCCATATATGCCTTTGCAATGTTATAGTTTGACTTGATGCTCCACAGTCTAACAACTGTTGAAAGCACATAGTGTGTCTCACATCTATCCCATAATGGAGACTATGCGACCCTCGACATATCATAAAACTTGGCCAACTCTGGATTAGGATCCTCGTCGATTTTATGGTACTCCCTTTCAAAAGATAGCCTAGCAACATCCATAACCATCTGCCCCATACATTAGAAATATTGGGTCTCCAGTTGAATTGGTAGGGGTAACATTGGCCAGACCTCCATGATACATCCATAATAGTATTCCTCTAAATACCTTTCCTATATAGATGTGTGCTTGCATCAACTAGTGTTTGAAACTTTTGACATTTACATTTAGCACATGGGCATCTAAGCTTCCCTCCATCAACATAGACATTAAGTACAAAAGTAAATTGAATAAATTCCTCAACACCTATGTAAAACTCAATTGTAATACTCTTACTGTTGGGATAAAGTCTATTATTCGTCCAACGACTATACTCAGGGATCTCCATATTCCTTTAATATTCAACGATAACTATAAATCCATTACATAACATACATGAATCAAAATACATCATATTATAGTGATTAAAAAATTAAAAAAAATTATACAAATTAGTAACATCCATTATATAACAAAGCCCCCCAAAATTTTTTACCAAAATGTAAACAATATCATATATAATTTAATTTATCAAATTAAGCCATAAACAACATAAAATTAAAATTTGTCCAAAATAATTCAAAAAATGGAAAAAAATATCCAAACACTCTTCATCCATCATACAACAAAACCCCTAAAATAATTTGCCAAAATATAAAAAATAAAATACATAATTTAATTTATTAAATTAAGCCATAAACGCCATAAAATTGAAATTCATCCAAATAATTCAAAAAAATACGAAAAATCATCCAAACACTTTACATCCATCATACAACAAAAGCCCTAAAGAAATTTCAACATAAAAAATCTACATCTACTTCAATTTAAACATTTCAATTCAAATTTCAACATAATTATCCTACATCAAACTAAACCATAATCGAACTCTATACACTATCAAATAGCTATGCACCAACGTCATATACTTAAACAAAACTTAAAAACAACCAAAAACTTACCAAAAAGTTGCACGTTAACAAAGAAATTTAGAGGTTGAAAAAGGGAAAATTTTAGTGTACCTCAAGTTCAAAGCTTCAAATTGAGGAAGGAGATAGACAAACACCACTTCACCCTGCAAAAAAAAAAAAACCCCCAAAAGTAGCTAGAGAATATATTTTGACAAAGAAACCAGAGAGAAAATGCATTTGGGGAGAATGAAAATGTTAAAATTGAAATGGAAGAATGAGGAAGAAGTTGTTATGATATTCCTAGATTTCTCACAGAATTTCTCATGACACTTGTCCTTGTGAAACCTTCTCATAAACCATTTCCATCACAAATACACCAAAAATGATGTGTTTCATTAAATGTGGGCTTTCTCTCGGATAGGTGACTATGAGAATAGGTTTCTACCAAGTTCTCGTATTTTTGTCATGGCCAATAGGTTGTGAGAAGCTCACTAGGGAAGTCCTTAAGGCTTATGGTTCTTGAGAATGCCATGATAATCTCTTCGCGCTATGTTCCCGCCATCTTCGCACATTATTCCTCATAGATTTTATGACACACTGTGTTCTTGAGAATGTCCATGAAAACATTTATCCCAATTTAACATTTAAGAGAAATACATTATAATTTCTGTGGGAATTTCTCATGGCATTTTCGTTCATCAAAAAATCCGTGAGAAAACCCATGTTTTCTTGTAGTGTTTTATACATATGTAATGAGGATGCAATGTAATTCCTTAAATCTTTATCCAAAATCATACCAACATCACATTTCCATGGTTCATCATATATCTTGATTATGCAAGAGAATTATAATGCATTATGATCAATGCATGAGTCCCACAAGACCTAGGAATACAAGTTACATATATAAAATTGTTAGCATTAAATGCTTCTTATAGACATATAGTAGTTCTCTTTTAGTAGTATTCAAATATTATGCATTTGTACGAATCAAAAGTAAAATATATTTATGTGCACACTTACGTGTCCCTTTATGCTTGTAGATGCTTGACCACTCCTAGGTCTATAGATATCTTAGGGTTATCCTCTCACCTTTACCACTTATTAGTTATCATTCCTGTAGAGTTAAACTTCTATCACAATGACCCTTAATTTACTATTAATTAAATGAATGTTGTATTCTTTTTACTATCATGTTTCAAAATCCCTGAATCATTTCTTGAGCACAAAGTTCCCACACTAGTCTAGGAAAAAGCTTCCATTCCTTTACTCTCATGAATCATTTGTTTTATACAACAATACCTTATTATTCTTCTAGGTTCGGGTTCATCAAGTTTCATGCCATTACAAGTCGTCACTTAACAATTTGAACCTAGTCTTTGATTATAGTTATATATACCCAATTCAAATATAGACTTATATCAGTGTTAAGAAACATATCTCAATGTTTTACTAAACACTTTGTATGATTTTATGTTCATACAAAGGTTAGAGTAAGCTTTACTAACATTAAACAAGTCAGGATAGCATAAAACCAATTCCAAACTTCCTGACACAAACAAACTGGTCTCTAAGTGATTCAAAAATTTTGAACCACTTCTTAGGATGCCAAAAGGCCAACTACAAAGCCATAGGAGAATCAAAATACTTTACATGAAGATATTTTAGCTTGAATCTTAGAAAACTTCAAGAATCAAGAACTAAAGCGGAAAGAATTGGCTTGCAAGCTTACTTGGACTTATACATGGCTTCTTTGGCTAGATTTGTATAGCTCAAAACTTCACTTCATTTCGAGACAGGCTTGGTAGTGTACTAGAAGGATTTCCATCAAGTTAAGTGGTTAGAATCCAAAATTATCCAAGGAAATTAGGAAGGAATCAAAGGAAATCAACTCACTTAAGATTTGGTGGTAAAATCTCCTTTCTGAAAGCTCCCCGAACCTCTATGCCAAGGCCCCACCTTTTAAATGATGAAGGTTCCTCATATTTATAGACCTTTAAGCTAGTTTAGTCAATGGCCCACTTAGGTGTAGTGACCCATACCCTAAAATACAGCCTATAACATTTCCAATTTTTCCTATAACTCTTACATGTCCATCTTATATTGTGCATGACCTTAGTTTAGAGTACTTACTTATAGTTTACCCTATGTGCACATCATTGGATTTTAAATTCATAACTTATAAAGTTTCAAAAAAATTTCTAGGAATGCAAGCATTATAGAGCTATGCTCACAACGATAATTAAATCATTCAAAGAATGATGAATTTCTTCGATTTCAATAATCTCAGAGGAAAGATTATTATAAAGACCAACCTTACTAATAAGAAGACCTTTTCTCTTGTTGTCATTTGAAGCTTGAGGTGAATACCATGGCTTCAAAATATTTGAAGAAGATAAACCATACAAGCTTCTATAAGAAAGCTTCATAGAAGAAGCCTGATTTCCCAAAATGGCAAACATATACTTAAAAGACAAAGCCAAGCAAAAGCGAAAAAGAGTATCAAAAAGTTTTAGAATGAAAAGGAAACAAAAGGAAACCTTCGAGTCAGAGGAGATAGCAGATTGAAAGACAAGAAAATAATTTCAAAAAAAAAATTTGTTCTAAGCAAGACAATTTAGTGTATGAAGGGGAAAATACAAGATTTCCCCTTGAAAAAAATCACATATTGACCACTATGTGAGTACTTTAAAGTAGTCTACAAAAGAAGACCAATAAGCTTATATGATCCATACAAAAGAAGCTACACAAAAAGAGTACAAAGAGTTAACAACTAAAAATAAGGGCATAAGAAATCCCACAAGTGCGAAAGAAAATAGATAGAAAAATGAATAATGAAAGTATATATGAGAAACATATAGAAGAAATCATGGTCGTTCACAAGATGTGCATGGAATTACATATTGTTGAAAGTGCAAAATGAAAGAAAATATAATCTATTAAGAATCTAAAACTTTAGAAACTAAAGCATTGGCTTTAGTACTTTGCATTATCCTTTTGTCAGTAGTGTTCCCTTCAACAGTATCCATAAAACAACATCAACATGCTTTGCACCCAAGGGATTTACTTCTTCCAAATGAGCCTCAACAAAATTCTCAATATCAGAAACATGTTTTTGAATCTTAAATGTTTGCATCACCGGGAGTGATAAGAACCTCATCAAAAAAATTCTTTGAATACAAGTTGAAACAACTAAGTTGAGAAACTTTTTGCATAAGTACCAAGCCAATTTGTCTCATCAAAAACAAACTCGTTGACCTCATTCAGCATATGGAAAGGGCATGTTTCTTTTGTTTCTAGCTCAACCTTATTGAAAAATTTCAACTGTTAAACACAATTGAAAGAGACGACTCCTCTTAAAGGCTTCACAAAAAGGTACCAAGCACTATTTTCAATCCACCTCAACAGGTCTTCATAAGCTCTAACATCTTTTCTTTTTCATGCTATAAGGATACATAAGCATCCCTGATAGTTGCATTGCCTTAGGACAACTCCTCAATAATGACTTCTACTTTTTTGACTTTTTGGGATTCTTCCCCCAAATTGCTTAACAATTCTTCAATACCTTTATCAAGACTCTATTTCTTCATAAATTTGCCTCAAGATTAGTGATTTTCTTCATTAAAGCTTCTCTATTTCCTATTGACATGCCTTTAAAATCACAATCTCTTTCAGAGCTAGTTTTAACTACTCTTTATAATCCTTCTTATAAGAAAAAGCTTTAATAATAATAGCCTTATGTCATACCCCATAGGGGTACATGACTGGTGTAGAAAACTACTATTAGGATAGCATCCTAAAAGCCTACACATAGACCTATGCATTTGAAAGATAAAAGAGAGTAAAAGTACTAAACCAACATGCCCAAGTAAGATGCCAAAATTAGGGAATATTCTTGAAAATTTGACAATCTTCACTAAAATTTTAATGTACCCAATGTATAAACATTCACACACTCATGGTGGACAGGGCTACCATAAGATACAAAATTAGCTTCCATAGCCAAAAACACGATGAAATGTATAACACATGTACTTGTCACAATACCACAACAAGATTATGCAAAATCCTAGATCAATTATCCAAGGATATAAAGGTTGTCCCATTCATCTTCCAAGCTACTAAGCTCAATTGGTTGACTCTTGAGTAACTTGAGGATCAACGTGTAGACATACTACAACTTGATATGAAATGTGGAAAAATCAAGGGTGAGTCATCTAGACCTAGTGAGTAGGAAATTCCTAACAAAAGGGAACAAGTTAGAACACAAGGTAGTATATTCTCATTTATATGCTAAGATAAGTTAAAGAACTAAGGTATTATACTCTATGTAGAATTTCACATGTGAAAAATTATGGACAATGAAAATAAATTTCTCAAAATCTAAATACCAATGGCCTTATTAGAAAAGGAAAATCATGTATAGTAGGTTTAATACTCATATCAAACAATGAATTTTTCCAAATTATATAAAAAAAGTTTAAGTAGAGAAGCAAAGTATCAATTTAAGGTTAAGCATGTAAATTTCATATACTTATGCATGTGACAAATGTAAACAAAGGGATGGATCCAGTGCTTCTTCACATAGGAAAAACTTCCATGTACATGTACAAGTAAAGTATGCCTCATTGGGAGTAAGCTCTACAAATGGGAAATAAACCATATGCCATTTACCTATCCCATATACCCTATATTAAGCCTCTTAAATCCTAGTTCATTGACAAGTCCATATGAACTAGGTGCATGATAAGTGCATATTCTGTAATGCTTTTATAATGATTCTCTTGCAGTTAATTGCTTTGTTCTTAAGTTTATTGTGTTCTTAGTTTAGCTTCATGTTTTGTAGTTGTCTTGAAGTGGAAATGCATTTTTGTGACGAAGTGAGTCAGTTAGTATACTTTAGAGCATTATAAAAGCAAGTATTTGGGGAAAAGAACTCAAATTCACATAATTTTGGACCAAAGTTAGAGAGTCTAGTACCTCAGTGCCCATCTTTGAGCCCTGCGGCCCTCAAATTCGAAGAAAATTGGTTCCAAACCTGAGAGTTTAGTGCCCCGGTGCTCTGAGACCGCGCTGCAGCGCCCAAAACACGAAGAAATTCACTTACGACTTATAATCACGGTGCTGAAAAGTCAGCATTGTAGCTCAGGTCACCAAGAAGGTGGGCACCATGATGCCAGATTACCATGGTTGCGCCCATGTATAATCCCTAAAAAATCATAACTTAGGGCCGATCGTTGCGTGGCCCCGAAACTAAGTCGCAGTGCCTATGTGCACTGATTCCCTTTAAAAATGCAATTTTCATTTCATTTTACCAACTCTAACATTTGGAAACAAGAGAGAAAGCTTAGAAGATAGGAGAAGAGGAAGAGGAAGGCTGAAGGGAGTGAATTTAGAGAATATTCAATCATTTGGAAGTCTTTAAAGAGTTCCCTCTTTACCTTTTCTTTATTCTTCTTGTATTTTCTATAGCTTTCATGGATTATATTGTTGTAATGAGTAACTTCCTGATGTTAGAAGGCTAAATCCCTTTGGTTAAGGGTGAACTCAATGCCTTAGACATGATTTTGTGATTTTATTCCTTGATGATGTATTCAACTTCTCTTGAATGATTGTTTATGTTCTTCCACTTGATTTGTTCGTGATTATTGCTTGGTTTTGTTTCGGTGGCCAATAAATGAACTAGGTAATCATCTAATGCTAGGATAAAGGATTGAATATGTAATAGTTTGATTCTCATATTCATAAGTAGCATTTTGGAGTGATAAGGGGTGTCCAAATCCTTGAGAACTATTATGAGGAGCATAACATAGGTTAAATAGTCCAAGCATTTGAGATTGTTGCCTAGATTGACCTATCTTTCTTACTTTAATGCTTTCATTGGATTAAATCTAGGAATAATTTTTCTAGGTTGTTCATTGGATATGGAATAAGCAGGGAGTGTTCTTCTATTTACCAAATAACCAGGGAAAGATTATGATAGCAGAGTTTGCTGTTACCTACGGTTAGTAATCAGGATGGAGAGTTGAAAACTTTATCATTTTTAAATCATAATGAGTGATTTTCTATGATCATTTACCATTGTCCAAAGGAGAATAGTGAATCCTCAACCATGTTTCTCATTTTATTTTAATTTTCTTGTTGTTGTTGTGTCCTTTTGTCTAATTGTTCTCGCTCATGGTCATTTCTATTTTAAGTACTTTATTCTCACCAACAACCCCCATTTACTTTTCAAGCATCAATTTATTAATTTACTTAGTAATTAATCAACTAAACCCAATCCCTTGTAGGAAAACGACCCTTGCTCATAAAAATGAAAAATACTTACCACTATACTGCAAGGAGATTTATATTTTAGTGGTTCTTCCAACTTGGAGAGCTTTCAAATTGAGGCTTTGTTACCAAGGTTTGGAGTTCAACTTAGATCTACACCAGTTCACCTAGGGTTGCAATATGAAAGATGCTAAGGGATATCCCAAAAAAAGGGGTTTTCATGTGTCATTCGACATAGTTCATTTGCATATAAATTAACCATGTGAAAGTACGAATATAATACCTTATATAAGGAAAAATTCAGGTAACCTAAGGTAGAGAATTCCACTCACCTTGTTAACTTTGAAAGCTTAGTACACAATACCACTTCTCTTGAGAGTTTCAACCACACCAAGCCAAAACCAATGTTCCTCTTCAACTTTTGATGCTTCTTTGAACTAATTTCAACCACCTTAAATCTAAAAACATCCTAAGAGGAGTTTTTTGCGGAATTCTTCAATTCTAACACTATAATCAGGATTGGGGAGTGAAAATATGACACTTTTGTAAAAGAGGATGATGGAGATATGGAGCAAGAAGTCAAGCTTGGGCGAGTTCTCATGGAGGTTATAGCTAAGTATAGAGAAAAAGAAGGGTAACTAATTTTCTGGGAGAGGAAGGTTTATAAGAGATCTTTGGACCAAAAAGCCCTTAGTCATCCATTTCATCACGTAATATTTAAGGGTATTTGGGTAATTTTGAAACAAGAAAAATCTAAGCATCCTATGAAGTAGCCAACAATTTTGGTCGTAGAATTATTTCGAATGCATAAGTGTGAAATGTCCAAATTGTCATCATCTTATACCTTTATCCCTAAGGGAAAAATCATCCTTTTACTTAATAATATTTTATTTTTACATAGTTTCTTCCCAAAACCACCATCATATGAAATTATACATTCTCTGTTTTACTACTAAGTAATCTAAGACATGGAAGCAAAATAAGGTCAATTAAGTGGTAAAAAATCACCCTTATGCTAAGTGTACATATGAATAAGTGAATTCCCTAAGGTATAATATTCAGGCAAAGACGACCAAAGGTGGCATTACAAGTTCTTCCCCTTAAAAGAATTTTTCCTTGAATTAAAAAAAATAAATGCAAAGGAATTATGAATTTATATACCAAATAAGTGAGGATACCTTTCCTTCATAAGGGCTGCCGGTTCCTTAGTAATTTCTTCCTTTCCATGATGTTTCCATATAACTTTCACTGATGGGTACTTTTTTGATCAAAGTCTTCTACCTTGGTGATAAAAAATGGTGATCAGTTGCTCTTTATATGTTAGATGAGAATTTAATTCTACTAGCACTTGAGGAAAGATATAAGGATTATCTGGAATATACTTTCTCAACATTGACACATGAAATACTGGGTGTATACCTACTAGCACTAATGGTGGTTCTAACTTGTATGTCACTGCCCAAATCTGCTGTATAATTGAAAAAGGTCCAATATATTAAGGAGTCAACTTACCTCTTTTGCCAAATCTCATCACTCCTTTTTCAAGATATAGCCTTTCTATTAGTTAGAATATGTTCATCACTTGTTTTATCTATTGCAAACAATTTCATCAAATCCATCCCTTCTTTCAATTATTCTAATTCACTACTTAATGTCTATTTTTACTAAACATTATATCATACATATTTGATACTATAAAAACCACTGTTATTGCTCTTATAAGAAAGTAAGTAATGCAGAATTGAGGCCTAAAAGGGAAAAAGGACTTTGTTGCCCATAAAGTAACATCACTTTATCTATTACAAGTAGTGGTTGTAAAAGAAGTTATACATACCAATGATTTACCATTGCAAGTTGTCAATGTTATTAAATAGTGTGATGTAATTCCCCCCAAAGCTCATAAAATTATCTTAAAGTAGAAAAGTATATTACCAGGTACACTTGCTAATTGGATCCAAACCTATGAATGTAAGGCCCTACAAGTACCTTCATTTTGAAAAGGTAGCATTCAAAACCCACCAAGGGCATTGTGAGTTTTTGATGATGCCATTTGGACACACTAATGGCTTTACTACCTTTCGAGCTACAATGAACAAGGTATTGCTACCTTACAACAAGCACATTGTATGAAGGATGTCCAAATTCCTACTTGGTCATTCTAAAATCGAATATTTGGGTCACTTGGTGTTTATACAAGGAGTTTAGGTTAGTTTTAAGAGCATGTCTACTATGCTTCAGTGGTCTATACCTAAATCCATCAAATAGTTGGGGATTTCCCATGCTTGACAGGCTAATGTCTACATTTCTTTTGCCTTGATTGAAATTTTAAAGGGCTACTTTATATGGATTGTTGAAGCCCAACAAGCATACCAAGAGTTAAAAACTAGAATGGTAAATTCTCACGTGTTAGCTTTTCCAAATTTTGCAAAAAAATTGTGGTTGAGACAAAAAATTCAAGCAGAGGTATAGGAGATTTTCTTTCTCAAAATGATAACTTAGTAGCCTATTTTAATGAAAAGCTCAATAAGATAATGGCTATCCAGAGCCTTTCTTTCTTATAGAGAACCCTTCATTTGCTAATTCAAGAACCATTCCATATGTTGCTAAACCCATTACTAGCACTCAAGCTTATACTTCTATTAATTCACAGCAATATAAAATTAATACATTGTATTTTAAAATATTAGCTCTTATTGAAATAAGGGAAAAGAGAAAAAAGGGATTATGTTTTTATTGTGATGAGAAGTACAATTCACCACAAAAAAATGCAAGAATCAGTGCTTTATTCTCATTAAAGAAATGGATGAAAAAAACCATGGTGATCTTGAACTCTTTGAGTTCCAAACAAAGTGCAATATAGTTTTAGAAGAGGCACAACCACTCATGTCTATAAATCATGGTGGCAGTACTCACACTTTATTCTAAAGATCTAAGTTGCTTGATTGGGTTTTCCTTTGGATCTAATACAAAATTCATAGTTATGATTTGTAGTGGTGACTATTGCTCTGTAATACCAAGTGTACTTAGATGTTATTGATAGTACGAGGTTATGATTTTGTTATGGATCTTTATGTTTTAGATATAGATGGAGTAGATATAATACTTGGAGTACAATGGCTTGAGACTTTGGGGCCCATTCTCATTGACTACAAGCTCTTAACTTTGAAATTCAAAATAGGTAAGCGGCAAGTTTTAATACAAGGGGAGCAAGCACTTCAATAAAAACTAATGCTAGAAAAGCAATTACATAAGTTGCTAAGGTTAAGTCATTTCTCTTCATTATTACATATACAAGTCATTCCTATTTTGTATAATATAGCAATTGAACCAATACTAGTAGTTGTTCAGACAGTTTAGGATGCATTTACTTTAGTATTTAAAGAACATGTAGATTTACCCCTTAAGAGGGCTATCAGTCGTTAAATTCATTTTCATCTAGTTGCAAAACCTATCAATGTTAAGGCTTATCGCTATCCATACTTTTAGAAGTCAAGAAATAAAAAATTTAGTCATGAAAATGCTCAAAACTAGTGTCATTAGGAATAGCCAAAACCATTTCCCTTCACTAGTCCTCCTAGTAAAAATGAAAGGTTGTTTATCAAGAAATTCTTATACATGAGAATGATATAACTAAGCCAACTTTTAGAACACACTTAGGCCTTATTCAGCCCTTACCTATTCCTTAATAGAGAATATCATTACCATAATTTTATAACAACCTTACCAAAATTAGCTGAGTATACTACCATATTAGTAGTAGTTGATCGCTTATACAAATATGCCCACTTTGGAGCTTTAATAGCTACTTACATTACTGCCAAAGTAGCTCATTTATTTCTTCAAATGGTGGTCAAACTTCATGGTTTTCCTAGGATGATAATCATTTATCGAGAAGTTGTATTCATTAACAAATTATGGATTCAATTGCTTGTTAATAGTGGCACTTCACTTAGATACTATTCAGCATACCACCCACAAATAGATAGGCAATCTAAAGTTCTAAATAGATGCTTAGAACGGTATCTTGGAGCTTTTGTCTTTTCTCATCCTACAGCTTGGCATAGAAACTTACATTAGGTTGAATATTGCTACAATACCTCCTTTCACAAGACCATTGGTAAGAATCACTATCTGGCATTGGTATGAATCTCAATTTAGACAAGTTCTTTGGTATATCTTAGTGTAAGACATACTGGTCTTAAACGAGACAAGGGTTATCTTGATTTGGACAAACATTCTTTTAGGAAAAAGGTTGTCCTAAGTGTGCTTTATATGTCATAGTATAAGAAATGCTTGTCTTAATTAAGACAAGTGTTGCCTTAATTGGACAGGGAGAATTCTTACAAAATAGCTTGTCTTAATTAAGACAAGAGTTGTCTTAATTGGAAAAGAGAATTTTTAAGACATGGGATATCTTAATTAAGACAAGTGTTTTCTAATTAAGACAATCATTGTGTTCATTAAAAATTTGAAAGTCAAATTTAAATTTTGATTTCAAAATTTGAAATTTGAAAATTTAAATTTGAAATAAGTTAACCCCTAAAATCTCTTGTAGATTTCAGCCAACCACTCTTGGGAAAAAAATATGATTTGTTATAAATTCAATTTTGAATTATCCTAAGAAGTTAAGGTCAAAATGGGATAGGATATGGATTGTAAATAGTTACAAATTATAGTTATCCCTCCCCTAGGTTACAAGCTAAATGAATGCTTCTTGCATATTATGATATATTTTCCTCTATTAATTTGAAAGTCTTACAACCTATATGTGTTTAATTATATAATTGTGATATAATTATTAAGGAAGAAATCATTGTGTAATTAGTCATATAGTAACTAGAAAATTATAGTATGATATATTACAAGTAAATTCACATTGGATAATTCCTATGCCTAAGAAAATATTGGAACCTATAGGATGCATTAAACGTATTCTTGAGGTGTTAGAGACATTATTTTGAGTAATTGAATCTTGAACACTCATATATAGAGGTGTAGTATATATTAAAATAGACAGTATGAAATTAAATTGTTATAACTCCTTGTTGAGGAATTACCTTATATTGTCATAAGTAATTGGTTAGGTTGAAAGTTTAGTAACCACTAATAGCCTTCAAGGATGCCACTTGGTGCCAAGACCAAAGCTTAGGTGAAATTATACCCTTGGTTTGTAAAGGTATAAAGATACTAAACTCTTGAGACATTACTGTATAAAGGGATAAATATAATAATTTGGGATCTTACAAGTCGCTATTTGGAAATTCATAGGTTGAACAAATAAACCATCTCGGTGTATTATAAATAGGTTACTACTTATTAGAGGGACTAAACTAAGAAAATGTTGAGTAGAACTATCATGAAATTTACTGGGTGTGGTAAACCATGAATTCTATTTCTTCTAATAATAAAGAGTATCCACTTGTTTTATGTTGTGATAA
This sequence comes from Ceratonia siliqua, assembly GCA_034509205.1. Taxonomy (NCBI): domain Eukaryota; kingdom Viridiplantae; phylum Streptophyta; class Magnoliopsida; order Fabales; family Fabaceae; genus Ceratonia; species Ceratonia siliqua. The sequence continues at coordinate 45,078 of JASKGM010045974.1, forward strand.
ACATATGTACGACTTGTATAAAGTAAAAATCTTAATGTGTACGAGTATTTTTACTTGAGAAGAAAAATTGGAAATATTTAGAGATGCCTTGTTAATATAGGATATTTTCAAGGGTTTCAAAGAGAAAGTGTTAGTACTTGTGTTAGATATATGAATATTAAACAACAATCAATGTGCATGGTTACAAGATTTCTAATAACTGTAACTGTTTGTGTATATGACAACAATATCAATTAAGGTCTCATATTCCTATTTTGGTATGGATAAATTACATGTGCATAAACCATTTCACATATTTCTACTTTCACATAGTTATCTCAATCCAAACTTTACATGAGTATTATATTCTTATCTCCTTGGTTGAGTGAAGTTTTAGAAAAGGTGGAGTATATAATCATTTCATATTTGCTCCCTTCAATTGAGTGGAGTTCCTGGAGTTGAGAATTTGGATTCTTCCTCTTCGGTTGAGAGTAGTTCCTGATGATGGATAGTTGAGAACTTGGATTTCCTCTCCAGTTGAGGGCAGCTCCTAAAGTTGGATAGTTGAGGACTTGGAATTTCTCTCTAGTTGAGTATAGTTCCCTGAGATGGATAGTTGTACTCTCATATTGGGTTATTTCTTATATCTCTAATAAATCTCTCAAGTTGTGGTACATCTTTACACATACATGACATTTATAAGTATATGAATTTGCAATTATGTGAGTTTATAAATATATGAAGTTTACATATGTTGCATGCATGAATATGGAGATAGCATACACTCTATGTAAGGTGTTGTATTGGTTCCATGCTTGCAAAACTTATATTTATATCAGTTGAATGAGGTTTATACTAGATTTGAGGTTTGAGATATGTCACATGAATTATTCATAAGGTCATTAGAATTAATGGCAATTCACGAAGATTATGTTTCAAATTATGAACTTTTATAGGTACATTTGTACTTATGATATATATATGTTGGTCCTTAAAGTAATTCAATTATATATCAGGTAAAACTTTAATGGTGCGATACTTAGAACCTTTAGTAGGAGACTTTACTCATTAAGTCTATATGACTCACTTCCCTTTTTCATTAAAATTTTACAGATCAAGTTATACAAACTACCAAGTTACTGCTAAAGCTTGGTGAGTTTTCTTAGAGGACGAATGAAGAAACCTTGATGTTTTGGATAGTTAGTTTAGGAATTGCATAACTCATCCTGTTATGATGCAACATGTTCTTAGGAATATAATGCCCTGGAAAGTAAGTTTATTCTTGAATCACGTTGAAAATACATTTTATAATTAAATAAAGAGTTATTTATATATGATTTGTGTTCTGGCTATTAAGGAACTAAATATTCTAAATGAATCAAGAAACATTTACATAAAGGTTATGTAAGCGAGATATGTATCTTTGGGTGAATTAAAAAGATTATTCACAGTCACTAAATAGAGCTGGTCACTCTATTCAATGAATGCTACATTGTCTAGATTACCTCCATTGAAGGAGTGAGATTCTTCTCTAAAGGATTGATGAATCTCAAATCATTGGAGTGGTAGATTTCAAGTATTAACACTATTACATGAGTAAGAATTAAGTGAGAAATCAAGTTCAAGTTAATATAGTTACTATAAACTTGAAATCACACCTATGCTCTCACTTGTGGCAGAACCAAAATTTTGATGGAATGTGGACTCATGTTCATGACCACTATGACCTTTGATATATTAAAGGCAAGACCATTGTATCTCATTAGTCAAGACTTTATATATTGGGATCATAGTTGGAGTGAACATCCGGGAACAAGTATCTAAGAAATTGAGTTCATAGTACAAACATCACTTATAGTGATTTTAGGAAGATAAGTGACAAACCTAGCCCAGTGAATGATGAATTAGCTATTCATCATTTCATGAATCTTTTAGATATGTTCTAAAAGTATCTAGTCACTTATTATATGAGATATCAGACTAGGGGACAAAATTGACATGAGGGATAAACTTGTAATTTTACCTTGTGCCAATGGATGACTATGAGGGTTCATAAACACTCAGTTTGCAATTGGACAACCAAGATTAAATGTTGGCTTCTCATAATTTTAGGTTTTCAAGAGTGCAACCATAAATCTATGGTGGAATGATTTCATGGTTAAGGAACTAGAGTTGTCTTAATGAGATTAAGATAATCCTAATTTCATTAGAGCTTGGAATCCCTATATCCAAATGGATTCCTTGTCTAAATTTGTAGAATTCAATCCATTTAAGTTAGGAGAATATTTTTGATAAGTTTATTTGATGGCATCTACTATTTTAAGGCTTGTCTTAATTAAGACAAAAGTTTTCTTAATTTAGACAAAACTTGTCTTAAAACAAGAGTTACCTTAAGTGAACAAAATGTGTTTTAAAGGAGACAATAGTTGTCTCATCATTTTTGGACACATTTTTGTATGTCTCATTTCTTGAGGAACATTTCCTTAGGACAAAATTTGTCCTAGTGTGCTTGATAGTATAAGAACTACTTGTCTCGATTAAGACAAAGTTTGTCTTAAAAAAGAAAAAAAATAATTCTTACAATACTTGTCTTGATTAGGATAAGAGTTGTCTTAATCAAACAAGGGAAGTTTAAGCCAAGGCGTGTCTTAATTGTAACAACTGTTGTCTAAATTTAGACAACCATTGTCTTGATAGAAATTTGAAACAAATCAATCTTCAATATCTCATGACGGATTTCGGCTAAACCTCTCAAGGAATTAAATTTGATTTGTTTAAATTAATTTATCCTTGGTGGTTAAAAGTCAAAGTGTGTTGGGATAAGAATTGTAAGGAGTTATGATTCTTAAAGTATCCTACATACACTAAAAGACTACAGTTAAGGAGTTTGATAATGTTTAAAATTTTATTTATTAGAAGTTTAATTTCAAGCACACTAATTATTGGCCAATGAGAAAGCGCCAAATTATTTTATTTGATTGTCAAATGAAATAATGAAATATCTAATAAACAATGAGATTATTATTTGATATAATATATCAAATAAAAGTTTATCTAAATATTATGTTAAATGGTGGCGTCAACTTGATGGGGGCTTCTAGGGTTATTAGTTTTTCACTACAACTAAATAAGTGGCTGATAGGTTAATATATTAATGATATATTGAGGCCCCTAGCCGTCTAAGAGAGGCGGCACAACATACACACATAATTTCACCTTTATGTAGGTGAGAGGTTGAGAGAAAAAAGTATAGATTGAGACATCATCTTCTATAGGTGCAATAGAATTTTACATTAGGCCGTCAAACTGAGAGTAACTAAAGTGCTATCAAATAATTGTGCTTTTGTTCTTCTAACTTATTTTCATTGTAGGTTCTTTGGATTGAAACTATTCACAAAGTATAGGTGGTCAATACGGTTGGTAATGAAGTCTTTATTATTCCTTTGGTCTTCAAAGGTGTTATAATATATATCCCTTCTCAAATCATGCAAGTCATGTATGCTATATATATGTGATTGTTTGTTCCACTGGATTTTCTTGCATGCTATGGTTTAAATTTTTTTAAATCCATGCCTGCACCGATATCACATAGGCTTAAGAACTAAATCCAACAATTGGTATCAGAGTCTAAGTTGTATGATTTGCATGTGATTGTGGTGTTGATTCATAAGGAGATGGGGGAAACACTACAAGAATATTGCTTAAGAAGAAATGATAATGAACAATTGGTAAGGGAACAAGAAAATCACAAGATTATCTAAAATGTGCAACTAATGGAATTGGAATACGAGTAAAGAAATAGTAAAGCTTTGGGCTTTTATTTATTGGATTCAATACTTTGGTTCATGTTTCAACTCAATCATTACTTAATTAGGAATTATAACACCAAATCCCTAATTGGAAGATATAATAATGAAAAGCCCTAAATATCTCAAAATCAAGTCTAGGGTTAAATCGTCCCTTTTCAAACCATGAACTTCATATCTGAAAACCAAATCAATCGACGACACTATGTTTAAGAACTAATAATAATGCACCAAAAGATTTCGTTCATAACATGAAAAACTTCTCTACTGAGTCACCACGGAAATCCATAATCCTATAACTCAACATCATAGCAAGATTTAATTCAATGTCTTAAAGTAATCCAAATCAATCAAATACAGGATTTAACAGAAGATTTGTAAGAAATAACACTCAAAAGATTAATTGAAACATTACCTAAAGGTTCTCACCAATTAACTTCTACCCTAGCCTTACCTAGAACCTAGCCACACGTTTGTTGACAAATCCAACACTCCATGGAGGACTATCTTCTTCTTCAAAGATTAGGGGATAAAAGATTCAAGCCTTTCTAGTAGAAATCATGTCTTCATTGTTCTCACAAACCTCCAGACCAAGCAAAGTCTTTTTTCCTCTCCCAAAAAGTTTGTTTCTGATGTGTGTTTAAATCCTTTGCATGATAGTTCTACACACAAGCACCACGAGATTGGTTTCCCAACACTGTGGCTCAGGGCCCTAGAAGAATTCCTCTACAGTAAACTTGGGTGCCACGACACTTGTTGTTGTAGGTTGGGCGACAAGCTTTAGCTCCTTTGACTTGTCCCAATTTGCGAAATTGTTACACTTCTAGGATCCACAGCAGCTTTTCAGGGTTGTGGCATTGGACTCTATGATTTGGGGAATTTTTAATGATTTGGGTGTTGCATCACCAGTTTACAAGGTTGCAGCATCAGTACTTTTGACTTCATTGTATTTCTTTACTTAGTACCCTAAAATTGAAGCATAAAAACTAGCTTAAAAATTAATAATCAAGAATAGGAACCAAGTATAAGAAAACACATTAAGTTCTATGATTTTCCTTCATTTTAAAGCACTTTTAGCTTAATAATAAGGTGTGTAGAATGCACTTTTGCACACTCATCACAAGATTTGCATGTGATTGTTGCACGGTTGGCACCTAACATGTATTTATCATGTTTGATTGAATAAATGTTCCTATGATTTGTGTTACCATTTAATATAATTTTGGCCATATTAATGTCCTAGAGGAATTTTCTTGTATTTGTTTTGGGATATAACAAGAAGGGTGACCTTATATGGTCATGTTTTCTTCTTGATTTTGTTGTTGTTATTTTTAAATTGTAAAATTTGATGTAACAATGTTTCGGTCATCCCATAAAGATCCTTGGAGTCTCATCCATGGGAGAGGCAAGTGGCATCCCAAAAGCACAAGGTGGAAGAGAGTGCAAGCTTAAAGATGAAGGATATAAAACTAATGTAATTTTAGATTCCTTTTCTTTTTTGTTTCTTAGGATGGACATTAATATGGTCTTTTTTTAATATTCATAATATGTGATATTATGTAGTGATAACATGTCATCTAGACTAGTAAGTGCCAATCAAATTAACATGCCATGCATACATTATGTTTTAAAATTAAGAGTTTTAAATAGATATGACATAGAATATGCATAATTTAGTATAAATAAAAGGATGGCTAATGAGACTTAAATTTTTTGAACTAAATAAATTAGTAAGGAATTAATTAGGTCCAAAATTGATCTTAGTAAAAGTACATAATTTCCAACTAAAGAGTTTAGTTAGGAATAAATAAGTCACCTAATAACTAAATAATCAAACTAAACACCTAAGTCTCTAAACTAAAAGGTTTAGTATGGATATAGTTAGGTTTGAAATTAAACTTAGGAGTTAACATTTCCTGAGGCTTAGTAAAAGTAACTAAAATAGAGCCAACTAAAAAGTTTAGGAAGGAAACCAAGCTCATAAATGGCTTAGTTTTTTCTAAAGTATACATGCTAGAAAACTTAGAAAGTCACCATAGAGTAATACTAAAATATTGAGTGGGAGAGGGTGCTAGTAATCTTAGAATCCACATGCTCCAAACGTTGATCCATTGTCATGGAATGTGTGTCACTCCCTATAGGTGGGCATACACTCAGATCATGACTGGGTTAGACTTCCTAAGTGGTAAGTCCATCTAGGTGGAACATTAGGTGTGACTTCCCATAGAAAGGCACTTAGTGGTACATCTAGGTGTGATGAAACAATTGGTTAAAACACTCAACATTAATCTATCAATATACTACCTATAGTAGCCTTGTTGATGGATTAATGAGATAAATGAAAGTGCTCCTTAATTATGCTAAGTTTGAAGATACAGGGTAACACCGTTAAATGGGAGAGTCCTAATTTACCTTGTGATAAATCTTCATGGCCCACGGTCAGCTGTTTATTGCAAGAAGGTAAATGATCATCAAAACAAATAATAAAAACTTATATGCTCATGTATACATGCATCATTTTCAAAGTCCATTTGATAACCATATCTTATAGCTTGAAATGTATTTTTTCAAACATACTACTGAAAATGAACCCATTATTGATTCTACTTAACAAATGCACACTGACCGATGAAAACTACATTAAGTGGAAGAGAAACCTTAACATTGTGCTTAATTATGATAAGATCACATAGGTACTTTCTGAGTAAGCACTAGACCCTCTAACTCACCGGTCTACCACAAAGGAAATCGAGTACCACAAGAAGTGGCATGATGCCAATGCATTAGCTATGTGCTACATATTGGCCTCTATGACTAGTGTGCTACAAAAGTGGCATGGAGCATGTTGTTGACATGATGTACCATCTACATAAGATGTATGGTACAAAGACTCAATCTGTTAATGTGAGAGTAATCAATACTTTGAAGGACCTAAAGCAAAGCCAAATGAGTTAGTTCGAGATTACATGCTCAAAGTAATCTCCTGCCTGAATGAGGTTAAGCTACACGATATTGAAATTGATTCAGGCACTCATGTGTATATGATCATACACAACTTGAGTGGGTTAATGAATGACCTACAATCTGTGGAGCAAGTTCTTGAAATAAAGAACTCGGAGACTAACGTTGCAGTTATGGAGCCCAAAAAGGCTAAGGGGCTTAGAAAGAAGAAGAAAAATGTCAAAAAATCGATTGGGCATAAAAAGAAGTCTATGAAGAAGAAAGGTCAGAAAGAGGGTACCAAGGGAAAATGTTTCCACCGTGGTGTTATAAGACATTGGAAGAGGAATTACAAAGCCCGCCTCAGCTTTGTGAAGGATAAGCAAGGTCTAGGTTTTCTAAACATGTGAAAACTATTTAGTGGATGATTATAGTAATACTTGGATAGTAGACTCTGAAGCCACTAACCATGTTTGTGATTCTTTACAAGGGTTCTAGACAAGGAGAAAGTTGATTGAGGGACAGTTCCAGACAAGGATGACAAATGGCATTCTTGTCTCAACTCAAGCAATGAGAGCCACTACTTTTCAATTTTTAATAATAAATCTTTGGTTTTAGAAGATTTTTATTACATTCCTGGAATTTAGAAAAATTTGATTTTTATTTATTGTTTGATTAATTATGCATATTTTGTTTCGTTTGGTAATGGGATCACCATTTTAATAAATTGTGGTCTGTGATGTCCTATGCTACTCTTCTAGAGTCATTCTTGGGATATTGTATACAGACATTAACATACTTGCTAAACTTTACTCAATCTAAAGCTGTGCCTAAGACACAAAGGGAGCTGTGGAGAGGACGTGAACCATCTTTGCATCATTTTCAAACTTCAGGCTGTACAACACATGTTTTTAAGGTTGAGTCCACTAAGATGGAGCCAAAGACAGAAGTATGTTCGTTTGTAAGATATCCTAGGGATACTAGGGTTATTACTTCTATAGCACCCAGGAAAAGAAGGTATTTATTAATGTAAATGCAACCTTCTTAGAGGAAGACATTGTGAGAAATCACAAACCTTAGAGTAAGATTGTTTTTGAAGAACAAAGTGATATGTTAGAATCAAAAGTTGATTATGACGAAGTCATAATAAACTCGAATTCAAGAGTTGAATTTGAACCGATAGTACTCCATTGTAGGGGGAGGGTTGTTAGAAAACCTTATAGATAGATGGATTTGGGAGAGCACATGGTAGCATTCTCATATGAACATGAATATAATCCCCGTTACATAGGGGGAGGCCATCAGCAATGTTGATGCTAAACATTGGCAAAAAGCAATGAGATCAAAATTAGAATCTATGCATTCTAACAAAGTCTAGACTCTTATAGATACACCTGAAGGGATAAAATCCATTAGGTGTAAGTGGATCTATAAGAGAAAGAGAGGAGTTGATGTGAAGGTAGAGACCTTCAAGGCTAGGTTATACCCAGAGGGAAGGTATCGACTATGAAGAAACCTTATCGTCAATCATGATGCTCAAATCCATCAGGATCATATTATCTATAGTTACACATCTTAACTATGAGATATGGCAGATGGATGTTAAGAACACATTTTTAAAAGGGAAGCTTGAAGAGAACATTTATATGGCTCAACTAGATTGTTTCATTGAAAAAGGCCAAGAGCATAAAATTTGTGAATTGTAAAGGTCCATCTATGGACTTGAGCAAGCTTCTAGGTATTGCAATATAAGATTTATGCTGCTATCAAATCTTACAGTTTTAAAAAAAATGTAGATGAGCCTTGTGTTTATAACAGGATATAGGACTGGTTCTCTATGTAGATGACATTCAACTCATTGGAAATGGTGTAGGAATGTTATCTGCAGTAAACGAATGGTTGAATCAACAATTAACAATAAAGGATTTAGGGGAAGCTAGCTACATTTTTAGAATCCAACTCATATGAGATTGGAAGAATAGATAGATAGCTTTATCTTAGGTGACCTACATAGAAAAATTGTTAACAAAGTTTGGCATGTAGGACTCCAATAGAGGTTTCACAACCTTTAGGCATGGAATCAATCTTTCTAAGGAGAAATCACCCAAGACTCCTCAAGAAGTTGAGAAGATGAGAAAAATTCTCTATGCATTAGCTGTAGGAAGTCTCATGTATGCCATGTTTGTACCATAACAGACATCTGCTTTACAGTTTGATTGGTCGGTAGGTTTCAGTCAAGCTTTAGCATGGAACACTAAACTTTGGATAAGTGCATATTTAAGTATTTTCATAGGAAGAAGAACTTCATGCTTGTAATGTTTTGGAAGTGGCATGGTTCCAATCAGGTACACTGATTCATATTTCTAGTTTAATGTCGATTCTAGGAAATCAACATCAGGTTTAGTTTTCACTCTAGATGGATCAAAGCGTAGTTTAGAGGAATGTAAAGGAATCTTACATTGTTGACTCCCTCATGGAAGTGGAATTTGTTATAGCTTATGAAACTACAAAGGAAGTCTTTTGGCTACATAAGTTCATTAAAGATCTTGAGGTTGTTCTAAATATGGATAAGCCTGTCACTCTCTACTGTGATAATAGTAGAGCTGTGGCTAATTTAAAAAAACTACATAATCACAAAGTAGCTAAACACATTGTATTATCGCCAAACTAGTGACTAAGAGGAATCTAGCTAATCCATTTAGAAAGACTTTTTTGCAGAAAACCTTTGAGGGTCACCTAGAAGGACTAGGGATTAGGGACATGTCATACTTACTTTAGGGAAAGTACAAGATTGTTGGGAATATAATGCCCTGGGAAAAAAGTTTATTCCTAAATAATGTTGAAAATACATTGATAATTAATAAGGAGTTTATTTATGTAAGTTTTGTGTTTTGGCTATTAAGAAACCAAGATTCTAAATGAACCAAGATACATTTACGTAAAGCTTATGCAAGGGGGATATATCTTTGGATGAATCAAAAAAGATTATTCACAGTCACCCAATAGAGCTAGTCACTCTACTCAATGAAGATTACATTGTCCATATTACCTCCATTGGAGGGGTGAGATTCTCCTCTAAGGGAATGATAAATCTCAAATCATTGGAGTGGTAAACTTTAGGTGTTAACATTGTTACATGAATAGGAATTAAGTGAGAAATTAAGTTCAAGTTACTACCAGTACTATAAACTTGTACTCACACCTATACACTCATTTGTGATAGAACTAAAATCCAGATGGAATGTGGACTCGTGTTCATGACCACTATGGTCTTTGATATATTAAGGGCAAGACCATTGTATCTCATTGGTCAAGGCTTTATATGTTGGGATCATAGTTGGAGAGAACAACAAGGAACACATATCCAAGAAATGGTGTTCATAGTACAAACATCATTTCTAGTGATTTCAAGAAGAAATGTGACAAACTTGGGCCCAGTGAATGATGAATTAGCTATTGATCATTTCTTGATATCTTTTTGATATGTTCTAAAAGTATCTAGTGACTTATTGGATGAAACCTGAGACTAAGGGACAAAATTGATATGAGGAGTAAAACGATAATTTTACCTCATGTTAATATATGACTTTGAGGGTTCATAAACACTCATTTTGCAATTGGACAACCAATATTAAATACTGGCTTCTCATAATTTTAGGTTTTTCAAGAGTGCAACCATGAATCTATGGTGTAATGATTTCATGGTTAATGAACTTGAGTTGTCATAATAAGATTAAGATAATCCTAAGTAATTAGAGCTTGAAATCCTTATATCCAAATGGATTCCCCTTCTAGCTATGTGGACTTCAATCCATTTAAGATAGAAGAACATTTTTGAAAAGTTTGTTTGATGGCATCTACTATTTTAAGGCTTGTCTTAGCTAAGAGAAAGTTGTCTTAATTTAGACAAAACTTGTCTTAAGACCAGAGTTGTCTTAACTTAACAAACTGTGTTTGAATAGAGACAAAAGTTGTCTCATCATTTTTGGACACATTTTTGTATGTCTCCTTTTTGGACAAACATTTCCTTATGACAAAAGTTGTCCTAAGTGTGCATGATAGTGTAAGAACTACTTGCCTTAAAAAGGTTGTCTTAAAAAGGTAAAAAGAATTCTTATGTTACTTATCTTAATTAAGACAAGAGTTTTCTTAATTAGATAAAGGAAGTTTAAGACAAGGCATGTCTTAATTTTGAGAAGTGTTGTCTCAATTTAGACAACCATTGTCTTCATAGAAATTTGAAATAAATCAATCTTCAATATCTCATGAAGGATTTCGGCCAAACCTCTCAAGGACTTAAATTTGATTTATTTAAATTAATTTATCCTAAGTGGTTAAAAGTCAAAGTATGTTGGGATAAGAATTGTAAGGAGTTGTGATTCTTAAAGTATCCTACAAACACTAAAAGACTATGTGGTTGAGGAGTTTGATGATGTTCAAAATTTTATTTATTAGAAGTTTAATTTCAAGCACACTAATTATTGGCCAATGAGAAAGCACCAAATTATTTTATTTAATTGTTTAATGAAATAATAAAATATCAAATAAATAATGGGATTATTATTTGATATAATATATTAGATAAAAGTTTATCTAAATATTATCTTAAATGGTGGTGTCAATGATAAGTGCATATTTTGTCATATTTTTATGTTGAATTCTTTTTCATTTAATCGCTTTGCTCTTAAGTTTATTGTGTTCTTAGTTTATTCATGCTTTGTAGGTGTTTTGAAGTGGAAATGCTTTTATGATAAGAAGTGAGTCATGTTAGCATGCTTTGGAGCAATGTAAAAGCAAGTATTTGGGGAAAAGAACTCAAAATTGCATAATTTTGGACCAAAGTTAGAATGTTCAGCACCAATTCTTGGGCGCCACAACGCTTAAAATTGGAGAAATTGGTTCCATACCCGAGAGTTCAGTGCCCCGGCACTCCAAGAATGCATCGCGGTACCCAAAATGCGAAGAAATTCACCCAAGGTTCAAGGTCGTGGCTCCAGAAATGCCAAGCCATGGCTTGGGCTTCTAGAGAAGTTGGCGTGGCGGCTCCAGATTACCCAAGCTACGGCTCAGGCCAAAAATCAATGTTTAGGGCTGAGCGTCATGGCACCCAAAAATGGGTGCCACAGCTCGTGTGCGCACTTATACACTTTAAAAATTCATTTTTCACTTCATTTCACATATTTTAACTTTGAGAAACAAGAGAGAAAGCTTAGAAGAGAGGAGAAGAACCACAAGAAGGCTGAAGGGAGTGAGTTTAGAGAAGATTCAACCATTTGGAAGTCTTCAAATAGTTCCTTCTCCACCTTTTCTTCATTCTTCTTGTATTTTATATAGTTTTCATGGATTATATTGTTGTATTGAGTAATTTTCGGATGTTAGAAGGCTAAACCCCTTTGGTTGAGGTTGAACTCAATGCCTTGGACATGATTTTGTGATTTTATCCATTGATAATGTATTCAACTTCTCTTGAATGGTTGTTTA
>JASKGM010045975.1:0-21211 GCA_034509205.1 Ceratonia siliqua
CACAAGATCAGTTGATCTGGGTCAAGATATAGGTCTATAGTTGGCTGACCCAGCTCGGTTGCTCAGCTCTATCGGCCAAACCCATTTGGTTAGTCAACCCCATCTGACCACTTCGGGCCCTGTGCGCCAGTTTGCATTCTCACCCTGTAAAAGTCATTTTTTGATCTCGGTGACTATTTTGTATATACAATCTTTCCAAAAACAAAACACACTTGAACATGTTTAGGAGGGTCTAACGTCATTAACTTAGCAAAAATTATGACATTGGTTGTGAATACACTAAAATATATTTAATTTTTTTTTGTAATTAATACTCTTCATCTCCTTTTTATTCAAAGCTTCAATGGTTTTTATAATTCAAAGGTTGTTTTCATATGTGTTAGTATTTTATTTCAATTTATTGTTCTCTTTTTATATTCAATGAGTTTTTTGAATGACAAGCATAGATCATATAGGCTGTTAGAGACTTTTGATGGTGGGCAAAGTTTGTTTCCATCTACAATTGATTATAAGTATACGTAAAATAGCTCTTTTGATGAAATGTTATTCATTAAGCTCGTACATTATATATAGAATTTAACATAAATGTAAATGGTTTACAAAAGAGTAAATAAATAAATAAAAGTCCTAAAGTATAGGAACATAGAGGCTAGATTAAGATAACAATAGATTACAAGATGTTATTTATACTACGTTTAATTATGTTTTTGGTCCCTATGCATCACCATATTTTTAACTAGGTCTTTATAATTTATTTTTTTCAAAAGGGTTCCTATACTTTCATTCCATTTCCGAATCAATCCTTCTTATCCAAAATTGTTATAGCGATGTTAAAATTTTGCTTATTGGGCTAACAGATGCTAACATGTCATTTAGATCATGCATTATCATTAACCATGTAGTTTTCAATTTAATCCCTGTATAAACCCTGAACTCCAAATTCTAAATTTTAAACTCTAAATATTAAACCCTAAATACTAAACCCTTAAACCAAAAGCTAGAACCATAAACCTTAGATACTGAACCCGAAACCTAAATCCACAAACATCTAAACCCTCAATCTAAATCCCTAAATCCTAAACCTATATTCCCAAACCTGAAAACCGTAAACCTAACTTGCCATACACCTAACTTATACTAGGTTTAGGGTTTTAGACTTTGCGGGTTTAGGTTTATGGCTGGAAGTTTAGGGGTTTAGAGGTATGGAAGTTTAGGGGTTTAAGGTTTAGGGTTCCATTTTTAGGGTATGGAGTTTATAGTTTAAGGATTTATTGTTTAAGATTTGGGGTTTGGAGGTTACAAGATTTAGTAAAAGGGTTTAAGATGTAGGGGTTTTAAGATTTAGTATTTAGGGATTAGGGTTTGGGGGTCTTAGGGTTTATTATAGGTTTAGAGATGTCGGTTTAGGATTTGGAGGTTTAGAGTTTATATAGGGACTAAATTGAAAACAAGCTGAATAATAAGGATTAAATTAAAAATTACATGGCTAATGATGTTGTAGACCTAAATGACACATAAGCAACCGTTAGTCTAGTTAATAAATTTTTAATACTGGTATAACAGATTTGGACAGTAAAAACTGATTTAGAAATGAAATGAAAGCATAAGAACCTATTTGAAAAAAAAAAAAAAACTATAAGGACCTTTTTAAAAATAAAGTTATAAGACAAAATATAATTAAACGTTTATACTATTATATATATGCATTTGAAGGCTCTGGTTTGACGGCATGCCAATAACTAGTTATCAAAAATAAAAGTAACTTTTTTCCTATTTCAAGTAATATAGGTACAAAATAAAAAAAAAATGAATAATTGGTAATAACTACCCGCTAATCACTAATAAAAAAAAGGTGAATTGACAAGTGCAGGTCAAAAATTCTGATAACATATCATATTTGACATATAATTTGAATTCAAGAGTTTCTAATTAAAATACTAATTTACGAATTAATTGCTAAATAAAAGGATACTTTTGTCATATAAAAAAGTTGTATAACATTAATGATAGATAGACAAAAAATGTGTTGAATATAATACTAAAAAAAATTATTAATACTCTTCAACTAGTATCCGAAGAGCATTAATTACCAAGATCACAAAAATATAATATTTCTGTTATCACAGTCTTTTTTCTTCCTTAGGTAACCTTGTCAGTTGCTGCAAATCTTTAACCAGAAGAAAATTAAGATAAAAAAAGTAAATGTTTCACTTAACACGAACTTTAGGCAATTGCCTTTATTTTTTCATCAGCTTTCTTTTGGAGATAGTCTAAAGTTGTTTTTTGACAAAATAAAAATGCTTTATTGGGACAGACTATAACTCCATTTAAATTATTATTTAATTATTCTTTTTCTATTATACAAAAAAATATTTTAAAATTAATTTATACTTCAATTAAAATTAAGTTTTTTTAATAAATTTTGAAGAATACATTCGTACATTAGCATGATGCATTTAGCCATTTATTTGTTTATTTATTTTTTCTCCGACTAAGATTCCAACTCACAAGAATGTATGTTTCTGTGAAAGCCGGCCTAGTCGTAAAGAGTGAAGAATTTGTTTACTTTATATATATATGGCTGACGTGTGAAACCTAATGCGAAGACTGTGGGTTATGATGCAAGGCTTAGTCAAAGCAATTAATTGATTACACATGGCTAACCAACAGATAGTGCCGGATTTATGCGGGACTAGATCTAAAATTTGGATTTTGCATCTTGGTTTTCCATTTGTCCACTTTGAATCCAAGAATGTATCTTTCTATGAAAGCTGGCCTAGCGGTAAGAATTTCTCCACTTCTCTTCTCTTTATTTTTATTAAAATTAATTATTTCCACAATTGGATATTGTCTCCACACGTATTGACCTGATTTGAACTGTAAGAAATATAATGTGCTATTCCTTGTTGTTGCTCATTGCTTAGTGCTTGTAGCTGTGAGAAGTTTGATATGCTAAACATGAGAATACTTCATTTCGCTGTTTTCATGTTCTCACTGCATTGCTTCATAGCCTTCTTAGCCTTGAGTGAGACAAACATTTTCATAGATAAGTCTGCACTTCTGGCTTTCAAATCTTCTATCTCCTCAGATCCTTACAATCTCTTAGCTAATTGGTCTATCTCTTCTTCTCCATGCAATTGGATTGGTATCACTTGTAATACCCGCCATGAAAGGGTCCATGCCTTGAATCTTGGTGACATGGGTCTTAGGGGCATCATACCTCCACAATTGAGAAATCTTTCTTTCCTGGTTGAACTTAATCTTTCTAACAACAATTTTTATGGTCAGTTGCCAAAAGAGTTATTCCAATTGCATAGATTGAAATTGCTTAACTTGAGTTACAATGAATTTAATGGAGAAATTCCAACATGGATAGGAGATTTATCTACACTTCAACACTTGATTCTTCGCAATAATAGTTTTAGTGGATTTATTCCATTATCTATATCCAACTTGTCGAGGTTGGAGACCTTGGATTGGAGTTATAATTTTATTGAAGGGACCATTCCACGAGAGATTGGAAGACTTGAGCACTTGAAGATTTTACGAATGGCAAAAAACAAGCTTTCAGGAACTATACCTCAAATAATTTCCAACTTATCTTCACTTGAATTCTTGAGCTTATCTTTCAACACTTTATCAGGTATGTCTTGGATGATTTAATTTGTGATATCCGTAGTTGTTTTTGTGGTACATATGTCTCTTTGGTTAATGTGATGCAGTCAATTAGAGATGTAAGTTGAGTTAACTTGAACACTAGCTAACTAAAGCTTGGCTTTTCAAGCCTCTCAAACTTTGTTCATTTGATTAAAAAAAGAACTCTATTAATAAAATGAGTAGTTTGGCTTGACTTATTAAACTCATTTAGTTAACATTGATATATGTTTTTAGGATTTAAACTTAAACGAATCTACATGAAATGATTTCATGTTTCAATGCGTCACTTATATTTTTATTTTACTTTATTTTATTTATTATATGTAAATACTTGATAAAATAATTATAATTAAGTGCCTTCAGAAGCTACCCCAAAATAGTACTAGAGAATATGCATGAAATCAAATTGTTTTGATGCAGTTGCATCTTAGGAAATTACGAGAATGGTGCCATGAATCTAAGTCCAACCAAATTGGATGTACGTCAAATATTTGAAGTTAATTGTAATTTTATTTTCAAATGAGAAAATCTAGCAATGACTCTCACTAGCAAATCGAATGGAGCATTTCAATTTTATGAACCATGTGTGTAATATTAGGAGTTTTCAAAATACATCTCGAAAGTTATTTTATACTTTTTGATTTAAGAACAGACCAAAAAATATAAACTTGTTCAATGTCATATTGACTTATGACAGGCTTTTATCAATTCATTTGGATATATGATACATACAATGTTATTGTAAATAAGAATAATGAAAAGGTTTTCATTGTTGTTTTTTAATATTTGAAGGAGGCATTCCAAAAGAGATTGGCAGTCTTCCACAACTAAGGATAATTTATCTTGGAGAAAATCATATTTCTGGCTCTATACCATTATCAATATTTAATAGCTCAATGCTTCAGAACATTGATCTTTCTCATAATAATTTATTTGGAAATCTCCCATCAAATATATGTCATGGTCTTCCAAAACTTGAATTTCTTCATCTACAAGTCAATAACTTCTCTGGAACGATGCCCTCTATTTGGCATCAATGCAAAGAATTGAAAGATTTAGAATTATCCTATAATGGATTCAGCAGAGGATATATACCAAGTGACATTGGAAATTTGACCAACCTCCAAACCTTATATCTTTCTAGCAACAACTTAGAAGGTATGATTCTTAATTACGCCCATCATATTATACATTTTAAGTGTTTAACTTAAAGTATATGTTTGATCGTAAGATTTTTTTTTCTTCTATCATATTTTTACAGTAGTTAAATTTATAACTCAAACCTAGTAGTTTTCTTTGTATAAATAATGACTTAATAATGAATTAATTATTTGCTATGGTTATAGAAGACAGCTTTCAATCGGAGGAGATGCCAATGAAAATGTTGAAATAGAGTATTTCATTTCGAATACAATTACTAATAATGGATATGCTAAAAGAATGGTGATAGGAAGTGTTTGAAGGGGTTTGGGAATTACACATGGTACAAGTGTTGGAAGGGCTGCTATACTTAATTGGACATTTTAGTTGAATAAAATCTTGATGAAGATATCAAGAGTACAAAAATTAGTTGTAAACTCATGTTTTTCATAGTTTTTATAGAAATTTGTATAAAATAATATTTATAATAAATTTCTTTGAATTAAATTGAATTTAAATAACATGTAAAGAGAACATAATATTTTCAAAAAATTAATTATAGCATAACATATACGGTGATTCGGTGAATAAATCGTAAACGTAATTTAAAAATTCATATTGTAAGAATATATAGGTAAAAGTAACTTCTAATATTTAAATTATAACTAATTCATTTGTAATTTATGAAGACAAATATAAAAAAATTGAAATGTTTTGTTTAATAGCAACTATTTGTCTTATTTTTATTTTATTTTTTGTATGTGTAACTTCAAATAAAAAAAAAGCGTTTTATAGTTTCCAATATAAAATAAATATGAATATTGTATTATATTTTAAATGATAATATATGAATTAATAAATTTAATAAATTAATAGATATTCAATATAAATAACTTGGACAAAGAAAGGTTCGTACTTTTTAAAAAAGGAAAGAAAGTTGTTTATTCTCAAATTTTAATGAAAGAGGAAAAAGGTCAAGTGTAATTTAAACGAAACTTTTTTAGAAGTGTAAAAAAATAAATAATTGAGTTTATGTGAAAAGGTTAATTCTAATATTTTTTTTTTAGAAAAAGGGGCAAAGAGCCCAAAAGAAGCAACAAACAAGAATAAACCAAAAGTAGTAGCTCTCACGTCGTCCCCATGCAGCAATATTGAATATTTAGTCTCACATGATTACCCAATTAAGTAATATTGAATTTTTAAAAAATTATAAATGAAACAACGGAAGTTATTATAATACAAAAAATTGTTGTCATGATTGAAACAGCCGAAGTTATTATAGTCTCTATTCCTTACAAATACTTTTGTTTATAATTATCACTCAAAACTTATAATAAATAATAAAAATATTCATTTATATAACCTTTCAAACATTTATTCAATAATTCAACCAGCTATTCCCGTGAGACAATTTTTGCACCAGAATGCTGGAATCATATTTAATTTAAGCAATAAATAAAACTCAAATATCCACATGGCTTCCACCAGAAGTCAAAGAAAATCTGTAAAAGAATATTCAATATTCTAGGAACAATGTATATTTATTCATAAAACTATTTAAAAATGTGAAAAATATTAATGAAATAATTCCATATTGTGTCTAATTATTACCTATCTTGGCTAGCTATATGATTATAATTCTGGGAAAAGTGTAGACTAAAGCCACTTATAGGTTGCCCATTCTGAGTGTCTCGGGTTGTCTCTGTAGGTATCACAATTTATTGCAAAGAGATTTGAGAAAATCGTTTTATGAAGTCATTGTAAGTAAAATTGATATATTGTATAAATTTAGAATACCGTTCATAGAATAAGTTTATGAACATATCTGTCTTTGCTATGATCACTGATTCAGGAAATTGAGATAGACAAGGTCTTCCTCTCCAGCTCCAGATAAAAGGGTGGCCGTCAATGGGTCAAGCCAAAGATCAAATATTAGTTATCTCTCTTATGTTAGGCTAAGAGTAGAGAAGGGACCTAACCTTTTATAAAAATAAAATAACTCTAATGAGCCATCTCATTACGGGTCTATAGGATTGGGCCTACACTATGTCGCCAATCACATCAATCTCACCAAGGTATGTGAAAGCCCAATAACAACAGTGATCACATTATAAGTTTTACTATCTCCCAATAGACCTATAATCAGCCAGTTTTATAAAACCATCAAACCTCCAATTAGTGGCAGCCCACAACAGAAAAATTCCAACATTCTCCCACTTGGACTACACTAATTGCATAATATAATTTATATAACATTTTATTTTGCAAACGATTCTTCAGCTGAAACAAAGTTTTACAATGTGGCCACAATCTATGAAAAACACCGATCCAAGGAACAATACCTCATAGATGACCCAGTATTATATGACTTCAAATGCCGAATCATGGCGGTAATTGCACCCTTAATTGATGCAACACCTTCCATGGTCACAAACACCATAAATCTCATAAGCCAAAGTCCATCGATGTGATAGTGTAGCATGAAAATAGCATTAACATGTGATCTGACCATGCTATATTCAATGTTAGTCCACCACGATTTCTCTCATTCAACATGCTCCATATGAGATAAATAGAGAAACCCATTCCCAACAATAACATATGCCAGTATCCTGTCTCAAAATCTCAAAATGGCGTCAATAATGAGACATAATCAACCAAAATTTTACTAAGACTGACGCCGAGTCTTAGCTCCACCATGGTCTTACAACCATCAGAAAATAAACTACCAACAAAATATTATATACCATGATAAGTGTATCAATTATAAATATGCATAATAAAACATTAGTGTGTAAATAAATGTATATTATTGCATATAATCATAAGTTCAATCATATGATAGTAGGGTTCATAATACTAGAATAATGAAACAATATGAAACTCGCACTAACCAAGTACATCAAAGGAATTCAAGACGCCCATATTTTCGACTTGTGTCTTAAATACTATGGGTCTTAACCCCTTGGTTAGTGGATCAGCTAGCATTAAATCTATACCAATATGTTCAATAATAATGATCCCATTCTTCACATGATCTTTAACAGCCAAGTACTTCAGCTCTATATGTTTAGATCCACTGGAAGACTTGTTATTCTTCGAAAATTGAACAGCTGCACTGTTATCACAAAAAATTCATAGTGGTCTATCAATAGAGTCAATAACCTGCAATCCCGAGATAAAATTTCTCAGCCACATAGCTTATGAAGTAGCACCGTAACAAGCAACAAACTCAGCCTGCATAGTAGAAGATGATGTTATAGTTTGTTTGACACTCTTCCATGATATGGCACCACCTGCCAACATGAAAATATAACCCGAAGTTGATTTCAGGTTATCAGAACATCCAACAAAATCTGAATCCGTATAGCCAACCACTTCTAGGTTATCAACCTTCCTGTATACAAGCATGTAATCTTTTGTCTTCTGTAGGTATCTCATCACTTTCTTAGCAGCAAACTAATGGTCACTCCCAAGATTAGATAAATATCACCCAAATACACTAGTAGGAAATGCTAAGTCAGACCTAGTGTAAACTTGTACATACATTAAACTCCCTATAGCACTTGCATAAGGAATATTCTTCATCGATTCTTTCTCAATCTCATTCTGAGGGCATTGACTATTATTAAACTTGTCGCCCTTGGCAATTGGGACATCTCCATGCTTGTAGTTTTTCATACTAAATCTTTCCAGAACTCTATCAACATAAGATCTCTGTGACATTCCTAGCAGATTTTGAGTTCTATCTCTGTTAATTTGAATCCCTAATACAAAAGATGCTTCACCAAGATATTTCATATCAAAGTTTTCAGACAACATCCGTTTAGTATCAAACAGTAAGGCATTGGTAGCAAGCAAAATATCATCAACATAGAGAACTAGAAAAATGAATTTGCTCCCATTGATCTTCAGATATATACATTAATCAACTTTGTTTTCAGTAAAGCCCAAAGAAGTCACAACTTCATCAAATTTGAGGTATTACTGGCGGGAAGCCTGTTTTAAACCATAAATGGACCTTTTCAATCTACATACTAAGTGCTCACTCCTACTTTCCTCAAAACCCTCAGACTGTTTCATGTAAACTACCTCATTCAAATTTCCATTCAAAAAAATGGTTTTGACGTCCATATGATGTAGTTCTAAATCAAAATGAGCCACCAAGGCCATAATGATTCTAAAGGAATCTTTATAAGAGACTGGAGAGAAGATCTCAAAGTAATCAATATCTTCTTTCTGAGTGAAACCTTTAGCCACCAATCTAGCTTTAAAATGCTCAATTCTTCCTTTGAAACCTTTCTTGATCTTATATACCCACTTACAACCAATGGGTCTATAATTTTTAGGAAGTTCAACAAGATCCCAAACTTCATTTCTAGTGATCAACTGCATTTCTTCCTTCATAGCATCTCTCTACATATCAGACTTAGTATAAGTCATTGCCTCACGAACGTCACAGGATCAGCCACATGTCCTATGTCATAGTCATGTTCCCCTCAAAAACTCGTCGCATAATAATCAGGAATTGTTGGCTTCCTTTGTCTTTCTGACCTCCTTAAAGGTATTACAGCAATAGGGTTAATCGGTTGAAGATTTTCAGTAGTTTCAATTGATTGAAAATCTTCAATGTACTTAATAATCGGAGGATCATGAACATGAGGCTTATTAGCATTTTCAGTACCCACAATAGTTACAAGTGCTAAGCTCTCAGATACAGGCAAAGAAAAGGAAATAACTCCTGTGTCACTATTTTCAACTGTAATATGTTTGGTTTCAGTTCAGCCACATCAAATTCAAGGAATTTCGCAGTCATAGACTCAACAATTTTGGTACCTCTCTCAGGACGATAAAACTTATACCTTTTTGCATGATTTGGATACCCAATGAAGTAACACCTAACGGATTTGGGATCATTCTTTTTCTTGGAAGGATTATAGATCCTTACCTCTGCAGGACAGCCCCAAACTCTAAGGTGATTCAAATTGGGCTTTCTACCAGTCCATAACTCAAAAGGTGTTTTAGGGACATATTTGTTGGGAACTCTGTTAAGGATGTATAAGGCTGTTTTAATAGTTTCTCCCCAAAGGTAATATGGTAAATTTGTTCTGCTAATCATGCTCCTCATTATATCTTTAAGAGTGCGATTTTGTCTTTCAACTACACCATTCTATTCAGGACTTCCTAGCATAGTATATTGTGGAACAATCCCACAATCTTGAAGATATTTGGCAAACGGTCTCATGCATTGCCCAGACACATCGTGTTTACCATAATACTAACCACCCCGGTCAGATCTCACAATTTTGATGACCTTTCCCAATTGTTTTTCAACTTCATTTTTGAAAATTTTGAACTTTTCAAGTGTCTCAGATTTTTCCTTTAGCAAATAAAGAAAACCATATCAAGAAAAGTCATCAATAAATGTGATGAAATATTTTCCTCCACAAATAGTAGGAGAATCACTAATATCAGTATGAATAATTTCCAAAAGGTTAGAGCTTCATATCGCACCTCGCTTCTTTGACTTGGTTAATTTTCCCCTAATGCAATCCACACATGTTTCCATGTCATCAAAGTCTAAGGAATTTAGTATACCATCTTAATGAACATTTCCACCATTTCCCTATAAATGTGTCCCAATCTTTGATGCCACGGTTTAAAAGATTTCTCATTAACTCTGGTTCTCTTAGACATACCGGTTTCAACTAGTAAGGAGGCAACTGTCTATTAGGATTTAAACGAAATTTGTATAAACCATAATCCAAAATAGCAAAACCAACAGAAATGGAATTTAACATCAAATTCATTCTTCCATTGCCAAAATTAAAATTATATCCGAATTTATCCAAAGCTGAAACAGAATTCAAATTCCTCTTAAAGAAGCGCACATAGAAAATGTTCTCCAAAGTAAGTTCAAAAGCCTTCTCTAAAATCAACTTGACTACTCCCACAGCCTCTACTTCTACTTCTGAATTATCCCCCACTTTCAGGTTGGACTCTCTTTTAGTTGGTTTCCTTTTGCTTGTGAACCCCTACAAGGTAATAGCTATATGAGTTGTGACACCACTATCTATCCACCAAGAGTTAATTGGAACATTAAGTAAGTTGGATTCAAAACAGACACAAGCCAAAGGATTACCTTCTTGCTTTTTCTTGTCCTCTAACTAAGTTTTGAAAAACTTACATTCAGCTCTTTTATGACCTTTCCTTTTGCAATGAAAACATTCAACGTCTTTCAGGACAACAGCCTTATTCCCTCCTACATTGTGATTCTGATCGGTATTTTTGTGATTACCATGCCTTTTGGTATTCTTAGGAGTATACTGATTAGGCTTCTTTTTGTTACTAGTAGAACTTTTATTAGACTTTGACTTAGCTTGGAAGGAAAGCAAAGCAGTGTCACTCTTTTCCTTCTTCAATTTGTCTTCCTCAGCAACACATTTAGTTATCAGCTCATTCACACTTCATTTTTCATTAAGTGTGTTAAAGGCAGTTTTGATATGGGTAAACTTAGGTGGCAAATTATTCAGGGCATGTGGCATAATAAATGTGTCAAAAAGATCAATATTCAATCCTTTGAGCTTGGTTTAGATGTGAACTATCCTGATGATAAAGTCCCTGACTCCCCCAATATTATCATATCTCATATTCATGAGTTCTCTCAATAAACATCCAGACTCAGCATTATTAGATACTTGGTACTTGTCCCCTATGGATTTCATTAGTTGTTGCACAATAGTAGTCTCTAGCAAGCCACTCAATAGATGTTCAGAAACATATTTCTGAATAGCCAAAATACCTAGCCTATTAGACCTCTCCCATCTAGCTCGAAGATCTTTCTGATCTTGAGTACTCTTAGCAGTTGGCTTTTTTGGCTTATCTTCACGTAGTGCCATGTCTAGGTCAGCCATACCTAGGGCAAATTCTATATCTTTCTTCCATCTTTTAAAATTTGAGTCATTTAATTCTTCAACAATAGCAGTGTTATTGTTCAAACCAAAAGAGACTGTCATAAAGAAATGCAATATGTCAATTACTGGGCAATTATATATGCTTTCACCATCATAAGTCATAAACTGAAAATTCCAAACACATTACCACATCTCCCCTTTGGGCAGAGTATATAGAATATGTAAGTTATTCCCAAATTCATGAAACCAACCAGAAATAAATTAATCCAAAAATCATCCCCTTTGGATAGATAGATTTTTAAAAATTAATTTATTTCCCAATCTGAAATTACTTCCATGTCATTCCTAAATTAAAACATACAATAATCCCTTTTGGGCAGATGATTGTATGTAATAATTAGAAACTATCTCCAAAATCAAATCCAACAAATTTAATATGAATAAAACCACTTTGGTGAGAATATATTCATACAAATTTTATAGAACTCAAATCTTGCACCTTAAATGCCCAAACAATCAGCATACAAATTTGTATGCTCATAAATAAAGCTCTCATAATAAAGTACTATGCACCAAGTACTTTATTGGTATATATTAACTGACATAATTGCAAGAAAAATTACAATCTCTGTTATGGTATTTTAAAATAATTATAGCAGCGGAAATAATGTATAAAATTTTAGTTCAAAATTTTGAATGAAATAACATTGTGATAGTCCCCAATATATGAAAAAGAGCCAAAAATTGACAAATTCTATCAAAAAATACCCAAAAAGCGGCCCAAAGAACGGCAGGTGCGTGTAAACCACGCGCCAACTTGCACGGCACTGGCACGTGGCAACCATGCACCAACAAGCACTCTGGCACTTGGAAACACACGCCAGTCATGTGTCCTGGCACGTCTATTCCACGCGCCAGTTGACCTATCACACGTGCCAGTTGAATCACACGCGCCATTTTGTCTTATATGGAGTGTGTATCACATGCGCCACATCCTATTTTAATGCACCTGGTGCATGGATTCAAGTGCCAAAATCCTTATTCATGCGTCAGTCATCTTCCTCTACTGGCGGGTCAAGACAACCTGCCAGCCATGGGAGCTCATCTTGAGCTCCCAAAATACACTAATTGTGTTGTTTTCCATCAAAATAAAATTGTAGATCCTTTATAAATCATGCACAAGGTAAAACCCCTCCATAAATTAGATCAAACAACAATTTTCATATGATTAAAATTGCTAAAAATGCAACAACAGAAAAACCAAATTGGGGTTCTTGAAAATACTTTCATATTCGGACAATTTTAGATACAAAACTGCCACAAAATCATGATCAATCGAAGGCAAATATCAATAAAAGTAAAATCATCCAATAATTCTCTAAGATTATTGTAAAATATAGAATCCAAAATACCATTTTCTTAAAATTTTGAAATTTCCCTTTTTTTTAATATTCAAAAAATAAATTCATAATAATATTCAAGTTGAAAAAAAGGAAACAATACAAGAAAAAGAGTATCAAATAATTCAGATATAAACATAATTATGATCTAACATAATTTGGATCCTAAATTCATAGAAGTAGGCTTTGATACCAAATGTAAGCAAAATTGATACCTTGTATAAATTTAGAATATCATTCATAGAATAAGTTTATGAACATACTTGTCTTCGACATGATCACTGATTCAGGAAATTTAGATAGATAAGGTATTCCTCTCCAGCTCCAGATAAAAGGGCGGTCGTCAATGGGGCAAGCCAAAGATCAGAGATCAGTTATCTCTCTTATGTTAGGTTAGGAGTAGAGAGGGGACCTAACCTTTTATGGAAATAAAATAACCCTAATGGGCTCTCCCATTACGGGTCTATAAGATTGGACTTATACTAAGCCGCCAATCACATAAATCTTACCAAGGTATGTGAAAGCCCAATAATAACAGTGATCACACTATGAGTTTTAACTATCTCCCAATGGATCCATAATCATTTAATTTTATAAAACCATAAAACCTCTAATTAGAGGCAACCCACAACAGAAAAATTCCAAAAGTCCTCCATAGAGTTAACTCAACCAATTCCAAAAAATTTGCTTATCATATATAAATTACCTATCTTGGCTTAGAAATATATAGTCAAAGTGGATGTACGCCAGATATTTGAAGATAATTGTAATTTTATTTCAATGATTAAGTCTATGACTCTCACTAACAAATCCAATGGCGTGTTTCAATTTTATGAACCATGTGTATGACATTTCAATTGAAAAGTTATAGAAGCCAGCCTTCAATTGAAGGAGATGGCAATGGAAAAGTTAAAACACAGGATTGATATAATTACTAATTAAGTATAAAATAATATTAATATTAAATTTCTTGAATAAAATTTAATTTAAATAACATATCAAGAGAACATAATACTTTCAGTAACTTAGTTACAGCATATATGATATGGTGATTCGGTAAATAAATCGTAAGTCTAATTCATATTGTAAGAATATGTAAGTAAAATTAAATTCTAATAATTAAATCATAACTAATTCAGTTGTAATTTATGAAAACATATATCAAAAAAATTGAAGTGTTTTGTTTAATGGCAAGTATTTGTCTCTTATCCTTTTTTTTTGTGTGTAACTTCAAATGAAAATATATAGCGTTTTATAGCTTCTAATATTAAATAAATATTAATATAATATTATATTTTACATGATAATTTATGAATTAATAAATTTGATAAATTAGCAGATATTCAATGTACAAAACGTGTACAAAGAGTGGTTCATACTTTTTAAAAAAGGAAAAAAAAGTTATTTAATCTAAAATTTTAATGAAAGAGGAAATAGGTCATGTGCAATTTAAACGAATTTTTTTTAAACGTGTAACAAAATGAATAATTGAGTTTATATAAATAGGTCGATTCTATTTTTTTTTTTGTTGAGAAAATGGGGGCATAGATACATTTGTATGATTAAAATATTAATTAACAATTTTGTAACTTTATGAAATATGATAAAAAAATTTCTCTTAATTTGTAATTTTCATTGCTTCCTAATGTAAATATGTATCCTTTGATTTTATAATTTTTAAATGCTTACAACAAAATTTTTGTAATAAGTTGTACTAAAACACTTTGAAGGTGTGAACTTGCTCACCTAGTAAAGCCACACGGATAGAAATCTTAAAGGTGTGTTAGTGTGATTATTGTAATAATCATTTAAAAGTTGTTATTAATATCTAATTGTCACTCTAATTTGAACCCGAGTATAAAAATTTGCTGCCGCATAAATTTTAACTATAGAAAAAACATGATTTTTTTAAAATACTTTCAATTAATTGCATTTGTTTAGGTTTAAGTTAGCTTTACTATTATTTTTAAATCATTATATTCTCCATACACACACAAAGAAAAAAAGTATCCATGTTAGAGATTGAAGAAACACAGAAATGAAAAATCTAAGGCCATTTAAATTCTTGCTAAAATTTTAGTTAGATGTATAGATATATTCTTTTTTTTTTTTCTAGTTCTATATCAATGTGGATTACTAATATCATAAATTATATGTTATTTACAGGTGAAATTCCATCTTCTCTTTATAACATGCCTGCTATGAGATTTGTCAATTTTGGGTTCAACGGTTTATATGGTAATCTTCCACAAGAGATGTGCCATCGGCTTCCTTTGCTTGAAATTTTTAATTTAAATTTTAATCGATTTGAAGGAAGCATTCCAAAATCAATTAGTAACTACACATCTTTGAAAGAGTTATATTTGCATGTCAACTTATTCACAGGTAAGTATACCCTTATCCATCCATATGTCTAGCTTTCCAATTGTTTATGGATTTGAATAATTTTTATTAAAATAGAAGACAATTCTAATTGTGCTTTAAAAAAATAAGTGCTTAATACATATCATATACAACACTTACTTGGCTGATTATGTAAGAAACATCCAATTTCCAAAAATTATAACCAAGGATTCAAATAGAAAAAGATAAAAATCAATTCCACCTATTCTTAGAAGGCCAAAACATCCATATCAATTGAAGCAATTTAGAATTCAAATTAATTAAGTACTTGCATCTAGTAATACTTAGCAACGATTTATATTCTAGTGATTGATATAATACACATATAAACCCCAGTTTTGGATGTTATTTGAAAAGTATTTTAGTTTAACAATTTGCAATTGTAAATACGGAGATCTTATTAGTTTGGCGTAGCGTTACGAACAAAACAATAATTACACTCAACTTTAGAATCTAGCTTTTATATATATATATATATATATGTTAGAGGTAAGGTTCCAGTAGATCCACCATATGAAATATACTTATATATTCGTGATTGATTGATCTGCTCTATATATTTTTATGTAAACCAGATCTATCTAAAATTTTTGTCTTTATTTGCTTGAAGTGTGGTCCATTTTTTGCTAAATAAACATGTCAATTCATCATCCAATTAAGATAATATTAATAAAATATTTATTTTTTAAATTACTAATAATTACAAATATGAGGCACTAATATGTTTAAATTAAAAGTTAAGGGATTAAAATCATTCAAGCCACAAATCGTTAGGAACTAAAATTGCTAAAATCCCTATATATATGTTTGTAAAAAAGTATCATTTAAGTCAATTAATTTATTTAAAAAAAAAGAATGCATCATAAAGAGGGGCATAATAATGTATTGCACAATATAATGCTTTTTTTAAAAAATATTTTTAAAATATTATATGTAAAGAAGTGTATTCAAACAATTATTTATAAGACAAGAGTAAGAGGGGAGTTTAAAGGCAGATTGTTATTTGGGTTTACCTAACAATATGACCTAGATTAAGTCCTCTAGCATGAGTTGCAATTTTCACTAAAAGAGCATCCGTCATAGCCTCCTTAGCTTTACGCAATTTACCCTATTCGCGAAGCTGAGGTATTCCTATAAATATATTTAACAACTGGGGCAAGTAGTACCTGAGTTGTCCCTAAAATTAAGAGTTATGAATCAAATAAACCAAAAAATAATAATTTTCTTCAACTTTTGAGGTAATTGACAAATTGCAACAAAAATTTGAGTTACTTGATATATTATTATTTTTCCTATTGTAGTATCTTTGGTACATTAATATTCAGAATATGTTATGATCAACTTATGTCGTGTTGGTGGTATACCAATTTAATGTAAACTTATTTTTTCATTTTTATATTAATAATTTTCAATTTGTTACTAAAATATGATAATTTTAAATATTATACTATTTTATATAAGATATTAATACTTCTAATCTTATTAAATCAATGAAAATATAAATACGATAACAAGTCTATATTATTGAGAGTCGATACTTTTGTTTTGAAAAAACAGAAACAATTCTTCTATTAAAATTAACCCTTATAATTTATTCCAATAATCATATGCGTATACATGACTTGATCATGGTGAACAATAGAGTTGATTGTGTCATGATTATTAGTATAAATAACATGCTAATATTAGTTTTTTTGGAATTAGTTTTATTAAAGTTAAATTGATTAAACCAGTCTCAAGCAAATGAGTTTTTTTTTTTTTTTGGTCAGATGGGAGAGTGAGAATTTGAAATCTCAATTTTAGAGTTATTTTAACATTTAATTATAGGAAGAGTGCCACTTGAGTTATGCTTCATGGTTTATTCTTATCATTAACATTGCCTTGCATCCAATAATAAGAATAAAGCATCATTGACGTTGTCCACCTAGAAAAATAATTAATTCCGCTTTTCATGAATACATTACGCTGTAGTTTGTAGGTTATTCTTTTTACTGTTGTTAATCTTAAAAACAAGAGTAAATTACTTTTTCAAGAGAAATGTCTGAATTATATACGACGTTATCTTTTATTAGGAAAATATATATGAATTTTTCTTAAAAAATTCAAAATACTACAATTGAACCCATTTTTGATTGGATGTGTTAGAGATTGACACAATTTTGCTACTCTTTTAACCCCATGGTCTAGCATCTCGATCAATGGAGCATGAAGAAAGAAAAAGAAGAATTAAATTAAGGGCATTAAGATCAATCCACAATTTAACAATATTATAATTATTACAATAGTCAAAACTAAATTTGAGTGAATCCCAATGAAATTGTGTGACGACACATCCTCTGTAAGTGGGTTATATCTTGTAAATATATAACTTCCTTTTATTTGTTATGATTTTTTCTAGGTGAAACCGGTGAAAGCCAGAAACCTATTAAGAAGCAAAAGAATAAATTATAATTTTTATCTCTAGAAACTTTATATTTTAAAATAAATTTTCATGAAATTTAATTTCATCTTTAGAATCGTTATGAGATACAATTCTAAAATTACATAAGTTACAAAAATAAATAAACAAATATCATAAAATATCATTTAAAATTATATAGTCTCTAAAAATATGAATGGAATTATTTAAAAAAATAAGGCTAATTGTACTCAATAACCTCCAACACATTCAAAGTTTTTAATATTTTTTATTTAATTTTTATTGATAGATATTAGACAAGCACTAATTATTTTTTATTTAGTGCTTGTCTAATATTGAGTTGTATAGTTAACTAGAATAGGAAGTAGTTAACTCAAAATCAACACTAAAATAAAATTCAGTTATCCAAGTCTTGTATTTTTCTTGGAATGATCTCTTACAGTACTAAGCAACTTGATTACGGTTTTAATAGCTAGAACCTAAAACACGTTAGAATTTTTTTTTTCCTCCATTTTTTGCTTTTAAAACATCTTTATTATTTTTTTAAAAACAACAAAAATATTTACTAAAACACAATGACCAAACATGTCTTTCTTTCATATGCATTCTCTAATATACTTAGGCATAGCAAACATTAGTAGCATATAAGCCGCATATATTTTTACAAAGATATTTTTTCTACATTTGTTTTAGGCCTAAATCATTTACAAAGATACTATTAAGTTTTAAAACATGTACATCTAATTACTACAAAAATACTAATTTAAATATTGATATTACTTGTTTTCTCCCTTCTATTGTTTATGTACAAATCAACTTAAATAAGAAAATCTTGAATATTTACAAAACTAATAAGATTATGTAGTTTTTTGAAAAATAATCTTACGCATTCATATATTATATGCATATGTATGCCAAGAGTATTACCTTTTTTGTTCTTTTTAAAATATAATACCCTTATAGATGTTTTTCTCATTATTTTGTGCTTTCAGGTTCTATACCCGAGGAGATAAGCCATCTTGATAAACTTGAAATATTGGTATTGTCGGATAACAATTTGAGTGGATATATTCCTGTAAAAATTTTCAACATTTCAACATTGGCTAGACTGTATCTTTCAGAAAATTACCTCTTTAGCCCTCTTCCATCATATATAGAATGTGGCCCTCTAAGGGAATTGCGGTTGTCGGGAAATGAACTTGGCGGAAGAATTCCAAATAGTATATTTAATGCTTCTAAGCTCATGAAATTGGATCTATCGAGGAATAGATTTAGCGGAGTTATACCCAATACACTTGGTAATTTAACCAACATGTTCAAATTAAGTTTATATGAGAATAAGCTGAATGGACCCATTCCCACTACAATTTACAAATTACAAGGTCTTCAATATTTGAATCTTGATTACAACATATTGCAAGGCTCCATCATAGAAGAACTTTGCCAAATCAAAAGTTTGAGTGAGTTACATCTTGCAAATAACAAACTTTCTGGATTAGTACCAACCTGCCTTGGAAATCTTACTTCTTTACGAAAGCTTGACTTGAGCTCAAACAAATTGATTTCCCAAATACCTTATACTCTTTTCAGTCTCAAAGATATCTTGGAGGTAAACTTATCCTCCAATGAGTTGACTAGATCTATTCCACTTGAGATTGGGAATTTGAGAGCACTTACACTATTGGATTTGTCAAGAAATCAGATTTTAGGAAATATTCCCACAACAATTGGTGGCTTGCAAACTTTGCAAACTTTGTCTTTAGCACATAACAAATTGCAAGGGCCTATTTCCGAATCACTTGGTAGCATGATAAGCATAGAATTCTTGGACCTTTCACAAAATTATTTGTCTAGAGTGATTCCAAAATCTTTAGAGTCACTTACCTATCTTAAATACCTTAATCTTTCATACAATGTCTTGTATGGAGAGATTCCAAGTGGCGGTCCTTTTACAAATTTTACAGCTGAATCTTTTATGATGAATAAAGCTCTTTGTGGGAAGCCCTAACTCCATGTCCAACCATGTAGAAAAGGAAGCAGACAGAAGGTAGCTAAACATAAGCTTTTGATCAAATTCTTATTGCTTATCATGTTGTCAACCATTTTGATTGTTTCATGCATAATCTTCTTGAAGCGTAAAAGAAATTATGTTGGTGATTCAACTAATGAAGATTTAATAAACTTGGAAACACCAATCAGGATATCCTACTATGAACTTCGGTTCAATGAGAGTAATTTTCTTGGCAGGGGTAGTTTTGGATCAGTATACAAAGGAATGCTTTCAAGTGGAAATATAGTTGCAATTAAAATATTTAATTTAGACTCAGAAGAAGCATCAAGGAGTTTCGATACTGAATGTGCTGCTATGTGCAACTTACGTCATCGTAATCTTATTAAGATCATCAGTAGTTGCTCAAATGCTGATTTTAAATCTTTAATAATGGAATTTATGCCAAATGGGAGCCTTGATAGATGGTTGTATTCTCATAACTATTGCTTAGATTTCTTGCAAAGATTGAATATAATGATTGATGTGGCATCTGCATTGGAGTATCTTCATCATAGTTCTTCAACACCAGTGGTTCATTGTGATGTAAAGCCAAGTAATGTTTTGTTGGATGAAGATATGGTGGCTCATCTTAGTGATTTTGGCATTGCCAAACTATTTGGTGAAGGGCAATCAAAAACGTATACCAAGACCATGGCTACGCTTGGCTATATTGCACCAGGTGGTGATTTCATATTTTTTATTATATTTTGTTTAAAATTGTAATGACTCATTTAAAGTTTAGCAATAAAATAATATAAATAAATTTGTATAAATTTGTCTAGCTTCTTTTTAACTATTTTGAATATTTTATTCCTTCAAAATTTGCTAACAGAAAAGCACGTGGCTTACTAGGAAATCTTTAGGGGAATATCTATGATATACATTGTTACTTTTTGTCCAGAAAGTTTAACATTTATTTGGATATAGTTTCCTGTTTTAAGATACACGTGGCTTCCTAGCATCCTTTTCTTTAAGTCTTTTTTTTCTCGGATGTTCTAGAGCTATCCTTTGTTATATTTATCTGAAACCATCCCAGCAAATTATGTGGCTCTTCCTCCATCGTTTTGCATCTTCAATTAATGGAGAGTATTAAAAAATAAAAAGAGAGAGAGAATATTGGAAAAGTGCTGGAGAATTCTTGGTATATTTCCAGAGAGGTTTTACTTGGGTCCAATCTTTGCCTCCATTTGTTTCTTTCGGTGTTACAGTAGCTTCAACTTCTCATTTC
>JASKGM010045986.1:0-21211 GCA_034509205.1 Ceratonia siliqua
TGAAGTTTTCTGGGATAACTAGAGTGAGAGAGCGCCATCGGGGGGGGGAAAGAGGTTCAGTTTGCAGCTTGGGGGGGGAGACTAAAACAGGAGGTTATAAAATTTTTTTTTTTAAAAGAGGGCATTACAAGAACGTCTCTTTGTAATCAACACTTCCCTTTTAAGTGAAACATTTTGCAACAAATCTAGCTTTATGTCATTGAATATTGCCATTGCAGTCGCGTTTGGTCTTAAAGACCCACTTACACCCGACTATCTTAAAACCTTCAGGCAAATCAACGGCGTCCCAAATCTCATTTTGTTCCTTTGATTTCAACTCATCATTTATAGTAATGATCCACCTTTTAGAATCACTAATTTTAATGGCTTGTGAAAATGAAACTAGATCATTACTTGTCTCTAAATCATAATCAAATTCTTGCAAATATACCAAATAATCATATGAAATAATTGATCTTATTTCTCTTTAAGGTCTCCTTAATGCTATTCCTTATGATTATTCTGCAACTGGTTCATTGGTGACCTTCTCATTATAGAGTGACTGATCATTAGATTGTAGTTCAATGTTTTCATACTGTTCGATAACTGGAGAAATAACAATTTCTGTTGAAGTTACGGGTATCAGGATAGGCACCTGAACTTCTTTGATGACCACATTACGTGATACAACACTCTCACTAATTTCACCATTC
This sequence comes from Ceratonia siliqua, assembly GCA_034509205.1. Classification (NCBI taxonomy): domain Eukaryota; kingdom Viridiplantae; phylum Streptophyta; class Magnoliopsida; order Fabales; family Fabaceae; genus Ceratonia; species Ceratonia siliqua. Next base: position 693 of record JASKGM010045986.1, read on the forward strand.
TCAAGGAACCTGGCATTTTCGATTTCAACAATTTCATACTATGGTTAGGGCAATAAAACCTATACCTATTAGACTTCTTTGTGTAACCAATAAAGTACCTGCTCACAGTTCTAGAATCTAACTTCTTTTCATATGGATTATAGATCTTAGCCTCTGCTGGACAACCTCAAATATGAAAGTGTCTCAAACTTGGTTTCCTTCCAGTCCACAATTCAAAATGAATCTTTTGAATTGCCTTACTAGAAACCCAGTTAAGCAAATAAACGGTTGTCTTAAGAACATCCATCCACAATGAAATGGGTACTGAGGAGTTACTTAACATACTCCTAACAACTTCCACAAGAGTACAATTATGCCTATCAGCCACACCATTTTGCTGAGGCGTACCAAGCATTGTGTATTGTGCATAAATACCATGCTCTTCTAGGAATTTAGCAAACGGTCATGGACATTATCTTATTCCATCATACCTTTTGTAATACTCACAACCTCTATCTGATCAAATGATTTTCACCTTTTCTATCTAATTGTCGCTCAACTTCAGCAATATATACCTTTAAAGTATTTATTGCTTGAGACTTTTCATACGACAAATATACATAATCATAACATGAAAAATCATTGATGAAAGTGATAAAGTACTTTTCTCCACCAAAAGATGGTAAGTCGAGAGGTCCACATATATTAGTATGGACAATCTCCAAAAGTTTTCCACTTCTTGTGGCGCCTTTCTCTGTATATTTAATTTGCTTTCCTTTAATGCAATCCACACATACATCGAAATTAGTAAAATCAAGATTTAAAATAACCCCATCTTTTATCAATCTCTCTATTCTTTATCTGGATATATGACACAGTCTCTTATGCCACAAGAAAGAAGAATTCTCATTAACTCTGCTACGTTTAGTTTTAGCATTATGATGCAGGGTGAGGAGTGTTTTAGGAAATTTTTGTTAAGATTAAATCTATATAACCCCTCAGATAAAACACCAGAACCAACAACTGAGTCATTTCTTGACAAACGAAAACCATTATAAGCAAGTCTTGACATGAAAATTAAATTTCTAGAAATAGTAGGAACATAAAGAGTATCAAATAAGTCCAAACAGTGGCCTTACTCTAAAAATAAGTGTAAAGTTCCAACACCAATAACTGGTACTTGAGTTCTATTTCCCAATACTATAAAATGCTCATTTTCCTTCATGTTCTGGATTGAAAGGTATCCCTGCATCGAATTTGAAACATGAATAGTAGAACCAAAGTTAATCCACCATGTATTAGAAGGAACTTGTGTCATATTTGATTCGAAACATACATAAGCCAATAGCTTACCTTTTTTTTCGAACCAAGCTCAATGTTTCCGATAATTTTTCTGTAAATGCCCATAACCATGACAGAAATAGCATTTCGGTTTATTATGTTCCCTCTTGCGAGCCTCATTGACATGAGAAGTTCCCCCAACCTTCAATGGATCTTTCTTGAAACTCTTTTTTGGTTTTTTTCCTTTGTTTCCAACTCCATGACTCATAACATTAACTGAATGTTGTCCTTGTTGCCTAAGCCTTGCCTCTTCTTGAATTAACATACTCGCCAATTCATTCACATTCCACTTTTCCTTAATAGTATTATAGTGAATCTAAAATGGCTCATACTGAGTAGACAAGGAATTCAAAATGAATTGAACAAGGAAACTTTCATCAACATTCATACCCAAAGATTTGAGTTTGGCAGCTAGATTGGTCATTTCAAGGACATGCTTATTCATTACACTGCTACCATCAAACTTCATGGTGGTAAGTTCAGCCATTAATCTCCCTCCAAGGGACTTGTTTGTTAAACAAAATCGATTTTCCATAGCCTTGAAATATTCCTTTGCATTTTCAATTTGAGGAAGCGTTGACTTAATATTATTCGTAATACACATTCGCATAAACATTATGCTTAATATGTTTGATCTTTCCCATGACTTAGACAAAGCTTGCTGCTCCGAACTGCTTGTTTTAGTAATAGCAGCCGGTTTGTCAATTTGCAGTGCTAAGTCAAGATCTAGAACACTAAGGTGAAACTAGGTATGTTCCTTCCAGTAAGAGAAATTAGTTCCATTAAAGATTGGAACAAAAGAAGCTAGCAAATGAAGCAAAACAGGAACTACCACTATTATAAAATTATCACAATATTAATGCTTTGAGAAAATCACTTCCATTAGTAATATTGCATCCAATCTTTTGATTAACTAATGCAATATACTAATATTCACCTAGGCATAATTGATAACCCTTCAAAGTTTGAGCTTGTCACCTTTGGGCATCCATTCCTCTCACTATCATTCTATCAATTATCCTAATTAATTTAATGACTACTTGAAAGTTGGTGCACCTTTGGGTCAAACTATAATAATCAAATAATCATTCCATGATAATTTTGCAAAGTCATAATTCAATTCAATATTTATAACTTTTCCCAGCAAGATCACTTTGGTGATAACATGCTAACCATAATATAAATATAGATTGATAAATAACCGAGCAAAACAAATCTGCAATGTTTAAAACAGTTAAATAATATCACAGAATAAAAATATTGTCATGGAAGAGAATGGCTCAATTGGTAAACATGCATTGTTTTGAACACTATGTTCTGAGTTTAAAACCCTATACTAGCATTCTCTTTTAATTTTCTTAATTACATGCAAAATCCAACCCATACAAGCATAAATACAATTATTAACCCGATACAAATGAGCCCATAACATAGCCACCATTACTAGTTTACTATCATAACACATGTAAGTGGCCCATACGAAATCAAATAATAAAAAGTAGTTTACATGTATTAAACCATACGGCCCAATAATTGTTCACCAAAAAATAATCATTTAAACAAAATAGTGAGCCTAATAAAACAAAGGAGACGGCCAGTAAACGTCAAGACTCAGAACAATTAATGGAACATTTATACCAATAATTCAACACTTTGAATTGTGAGTAAATGAAATCATTATGCAGCCAGCAAATTCGGAATCAACTCATACAAAATCAAACTGACACATGCTAATAAATATCCACATGGAAGCATGATATTCTAATAACGTAAAATTCAAATAAATCTGACAAACATTATAGGAATTTTTGAAATCAATGAACAATGAGTTCTGAATATTATGAACACAAACAGTCCACACAAAACAATAGCGCTATCAAAAAATGTTGATGAAATTGATCTCTAAATAAAAAGGAAAATCATGATAGTTTCAGCCAAGCTTTAATACCACATGTAAAATTTAATTTTACTAAAATACAAATTTTTAACTATCGTAAAAATTACATAATCATCTTTTATGTGGAAATAAAAACTTCATAAAACATACTAAAATCAGCCATAATGAAATCTTCTTTTCTTGAAAGAGGCTTGAAGAAATTATTTCTCTTACTTAATTCATTTTTTTTGCTTCACCACAACTAATGAAAAAATATGATAAAAAAAATATGGGTAGAGAAAGGATAATTCTTACATACAAACAAATAAAGTAGTTATCCTACTCCCCATTGTAAGTAGGTAGAAAAATAACTTCTCCTATTATCTCTCACTAATTAATTAAATAACCATACGTATCCTTTTCGAGCCAATAACCACCTTAAGTCCAAACAATGTCTATGGTGCCCTTTCATGTGGGACATATTTTAACACGACATTCTCTTCGTCTCCACTTTCCTCCTCCTATCACCACCTCTTACGGCCTCCAGTGCCATTGCCGACATAGCTCCCACTGCCTACGAGCTTCTCGGGGACTATAACTTTCCCGAGGGTATCCTCCCAAAAGGAATTATCGGTTACAATTTGGATAAATTGACTGGTAGATTCTATGCCTATTTGAACGGCTTCTGCAATTTTCTCTTGAGGGTTCGTACCAACTGGGGTCAACATGAAGATGCTACTGTTCTAGCTCAATATTGTAGAGGTAAGTCAGAGTGGTGACGAGCTAGACTTCTTGGTGGGCATTGCTTCCGCCTTTTTAATTTTCCCTTAGATAACTTCTTCAGGTGCCCACAGTGTGGTTGTGGTTGGTTTACGATGACTTTCAAGTTACGAAACTGAAAACAAACCCCTCTGTTTCCTCTACGTAGAACAATTTGACTGTGTCAAAGCCTCATTTTTCTTTTTCTTTTTTTCTTCCCCTTTCTTGTTATCCAACTTATACTTATGCGGCTTGAATGGTAATTTTCATTTGAATTGGGTTTATGGACATAATCTTGCTTCTTTGTTAGAATATCAAGTTACTACTTACATAGTGATTGAAATTGGGTAGCAATTATGTTGGTACTTTCATCATGGGAGTTGTATGCGCGTATGGTGTTTGACTCTGTAAAACTTTTTGGCTTAAGACTTTAGGCTTTTAGAATGCGATGAGTGCTTTATAATTTGTGGAACGAATATTTCCCAGGGAATGAGAACCAGGATATGTTCACTACAATGTTCTTTAGTTGTTGAGAACCATAAAAAAGAATCTCATGAGGGGATTTGTGCCATTGGGAGGTCGATGTAATAAGATTTATTCAACATAAGTTGTATGGTATATTTTGAAATAGTGCTAAAGACGCGAGATGATTGACTATATCTAGCTGCCTCAAATAACATATTTCTTTTTGTTATGTAATTTGTTTATGATATCTGACTTGATTGTTCATTTTCATGGAGATCTTAGTAATTTCTTGGTGTAATGCATGATAATGGAGTATCTTTGTGCTGGTGTAGATGTGTATAATGATTTCCAACCTGGATTCTTTTCTCTCTTTCCATTTGGTTCGAATTGTTCCACAATTTTGCTTGAGTTAGCAAAGGAAGCATTGGTGGTACTTGTTGCAATGTTGCCATTCTATAAAATAATTACGCTTAATGCATTATCAATTTTCACTTATCATACTTTTGTTCTTGTTCACTCAAACTAAACAAACCTTGAGGAAAGATCTTCATGCACGTTTGTCTATCTTTTGATTATCTTGAGAGTCACTTGTTTATTTAGCTATTCCATCAATTAGCGGGCATGTCTTGCCATGGGCATGGAATATTGAAGCAATTTTGGATGGTATTTCAGTCACATCTACTGATGTCCTTAAGCGTTGTGGTCTAGTCATTTAGGGAGTAAGGAGGTATTTAGTTTTGGGCTTGATGGATTATAACTCTATAGTTGTTTGATGCAAGATGACCAAGTTGGGTATATCATACATGTAGTCTGTGTGCCTAAAACAACTGATAACCCCCATCTTTTTTATTGAGTTAGAAAGTCAGATAACTCTGAAACAGGGATGGGAGAGCCAAAGGTAGAAAAATAATGTGTTCATATTTGCAAATATTGGTAGCTCACAGGAGAGGCAACATTCTTTGATTGGAATTATTACCCAATAAGAACCAGCTATATCATAGCAGACGTGAGTTAATGAGAAGATGCAACATCTCAACAAATTTGAGTAAACTTTTGTTAAGTATGCTAGAGCTCTTCTTTTAGATGACCTGAATGCTTTAGTCACTATTCTTTTTATGAGACTTTCTCCCTTGTACTGTATATATATAAATACGTCTCTCATAATGTGTATATACATTGGACTTTACTTGCAAACACGAGTGTGTATTGTTGAATTAATGGCATGCTTGGTAGGAAAGTGAAAAATAAATAGGGAGTAAAAATGAAAAAAAAAACAAAAACAAAACGAATGGAATGAAAAGGTTTATAATCAATGTTTGAATAGAGAAGGTTAAAATTAAGATAATTGAAATTTTTGATTCCCCATGAAGGAGAAATTTGTAAACGACTTTGAAGATGTTCCATTGTCTCAAGGTTTGGACCACAAGCCCAACAATAAAAGGGATAATTAAAAATTTGTCACTAATTAAAAAGTATTTTTATTATTATACATCCAAACAAGTTTTTTTGTTTTTAAAACTATTTCTTGATGTGTTTTTTCTAAACAAATTTTGCCTTAAAAAAATTGTTCTCAAAATTTACATCTAAATAAGTTTTTTATTTTTTTGTTCTATACAAATTATTTTTTAATTTTTTTCTCAAAAATTATTTTACAAAACAATAAATCAAAAATAATTCCAAACTTATTCAAATAATTAAAGTTCCTCTGTCATCATTGTTACCCCTAGTAAGCTAAATGCAGTGGAAAATACTCCAAACAAGCATACAAGAGTTAGCTATATTATTCATCCAACGCTTTGCTTTTACCAATAATTTTGTATGCTCAATATTGAATTATTAGTAAAAACATAGTGTTGGATGGAAAACACAACCAACTCTTGTATGCTTTTTTCAACCATCATTGGTATGGGAGTATTTTCTGCTGTGTTCAGCTTACTAGGGGTTAACAATGATAACACAAGAACTCCCAATTATTTGAATAAGCCAACTATTCGCTATATTAGATACAATTGCCTTAATCTCATATGGAACTTCAACACTAAGTGTTGGCAATTAAGGATTTTTGTTTATTATTATCTCTGCAAGTTGTGGTTTCCCAACTCCAGCTGCGAGGAACAAGATAGTGTTCCCATCGAACTCTTTCAATTCCAGGTCTTCCGGCTCCACTAACTTTACCAATTCCTCTACAAAGTGAACATAGTTTGCTCTTGCATCAACATGCAAGGGGTTGCCCACCATTTTGTTATTCCAGTCTTCGCAAGCGTCTCATCTTTTTCTAATATGAGTCTCATCTTTTTCTAATATGGGTTTCGCTTCTTTCCAATTCAATGCATGTATATGGAGGGGCACAGCCACTTTTATTCAATTTGAGTTTTTTTTTTTCAATTTATTTTCTTCTTAACTTCTGAAAAAATAGATAAAATGTTAAAAAAAAAGATATGGTTTTGATAACTAAATAGTGTAATTGAAAATTTAACAATATGTAAAGAATATTTTAGAAATTTTTATTGTGAAGATGCATCTAAATTAATTTAAAAATCACTATCAGAATTCTTATGAATCCTATCAAGGAAGGTTTGTTTTTGTATGGATTTTATGTGTGAGAATTGAATAATTCATTAATTTATATAAAATTATCATTTTTTCTTTAAAAAGAGGGAAAGGGAAAGAGATCAAATTGCTTGTCTCTTTGATCACATTTGAATATGTATTTCTGATTCCGTAGTTATTGCAGTCATCTTACTGTAACTTTAACCAAAAAAGTTCTTTCAGTAATTATCACTTCTAATATATTTATATATTTATTTAATTAACTTAATTTATAAATTTTATATGAACTAATTCTATTTAAAAAGAAAAAAAATAGAATTATGGGATCTAAATAGAATTCACTATATTTTAAATCTTTCTCCAAATACATGGAATATATGGTACTGAAGAGCATCTGATCATGGCTCACTAGTTAAGAACTTCAAAATTAAGAAGGGAACATTAAATAAACTAGAACTAAAAAGCGAAGATGCAACATTTTAAAGCTAGGAATATCTAAAGTGAAATTCAGGAAAACTTGGAATTAAACATAGGGGAACTTTCCAAGGGAAAGGAAGAGTTCGATTTTCGAACATCCTCTTATCACAAGTCATTATTTTATTGTTCTAGTGGAAAGCTTGGTAAGTCTTTCCTCTTGTGACAATATATCTAAATCCTCTCCATTATCCCATAGAAAATAATCAATATAAACAAATTTATATCTACACTATCATATATAATTCTAAAGTCGTTTAAATGAAGGTGAGTAGTTAAGTCTCAAACATTAATTTTTTTATTTAAAATTAAATAATAAGTCTTTGGTACTTACTTAAGAAATTGTAACCAGCTCTCACTAAATATATTTGTTTAAAATTTAAATTTTTTTAATAAAAAATATTTCAATTAATAAATTTTTTTATCATTTTATTTTTTTTAAAAAAATTATTAATACATGTGCAAGCACTAATAATACATTATTGCATTAACTAATTGTAAAGAGTGAATAAAGTTGAATTACACACAAAACTTAAAAGGTAAGCCAGCCTAATAGCCTGGCCTGTCAACAAAATTAGGACAGGCGAAAATGATTCACCCGTGGCAAAAACTATACTCTTTCTCACTCTTAAATGCATGGAGAATCCATATCATGAATTAAAAAAAAAAAAAAAAACTCCCATGAAATAGCAAGATTCTAATTCCAAGGAGAACTAGCACACTGCTTTAATATTCTACTTAGCCCATGCCACTGCCTCAATCTCTAATTGAGCACTTCTGTATAGCTCTAGCTTCTTTGCAATAGTGGTCCGACGCTGCATCACTGCTGGATCCTCGTCCAGCAATGAAGATAGTTGTTTTCCCTGCAAAAACAATACGTAATTAGAACATGCAAGCAAGCCCTTGCTCATTTGGCCACCTAAGGCTAGCCAAGGTGGTTGAGAGTGGAGTTTAAATAGCCACAAGTCCCATCATTCTTTTGTATAAAAAAAAGGCCGTTGCTCATTTTCATTTGACTTGCCTATTGCGTTCTTCAAGGAAACTAAGACTTCAATATACAATAAAGAGAGCTCACCTCCCTCTTCCCCAACTCCGTGAAGAAATGATCCAGTAAGCTGCGTTTAGCCTCACGCACCTGACAATGAACTACGGACTTGGGAATAGTGTTCCTGAGGCCCGCCAATACCATGTTCACATAGGACAAGACAGTGGTAGCTGAAGGATTCAAGGAATCTCAGTGAGGAAAAATCAGGCAAACAAAACCTCTGATTATATATATATATATGAAACACGAAAATTTCAAAAAATAACAGTAACTGACACATTCTAAACACGTACGTTAAACACCATACATTTAATATTTTAAATTGTATTAAACACATTACATTCTGTTGTTTCATGATGTTTACCTGTAGCCATGTTAATGATGTAACTATACTATTTCTTTCGTTTTAAAATAATAGTCTATTTATAAGTTTTAATTTATTTTAAATTATTTATTATTTTATATTATAAATAAAATTTTATTATTATTATTTTAATTTTATTATTATTATTTATTATTATATTTAATATAATAATAAAATTTTAAATTAATTTTAATAAAAATAATTTAATATAATATAATTATTTTTTACTATAATTAAAACTATTTAATAATTTTATTAACTCTTATATTATTATTTTAAAAGTTAAATATTTTAAAATAAAAAGAGTACATGATTAGCAGATTCGGCCTAATTTGCATTAATAAGAACATAGTAACAAAAGATTTGCATCAGTCTCCCACATTCTTTATTGAATTCCAGGAACGTACCAATTCGCCGTAGATAAGCTTCATTATATCTGTCAAAAAGTGAGTGAGTTGGATTTCCACCCTTCTCAACGTCTTGGGGAAGTTTGCGAAAAAATTCAACAGTCAAGTAACAACACTCCATGTCAACCAACAGCAGAGTTGCTTTCTTACTTTCTTCTTTCATCCTGTCTAGTGACTCAACAGCTGCATTTGAGAGTTCTACTCTTAACGTGGGGTATTGTTTTAATTCCTACAATCAACCAAAAAATGCATCCCATAAAGACACAGTTAAAGAACAGACTTATCTCGAAAGAGGAAAGTAGAATTATGTTGGCAAACTTTTTCTTTTTTGGGACAAAAAAGATTATGTTGGTAATAATCATGTCAAAATGATATGATTCTGTCAGAACAAAAAATTTACCTCCATTATAGAGTCGAAGTTCAAGCTACCTTACCATTAATTACAAAAGCATTTATTATGGTTTAGCAAAGTTAAGCTCTGTCAAGTGAATCAAGTCTTGATCAAATTAATTTCTGTGGTGCTCTGTCTCTACAAGCTTAACCAGCTCATCTGAAAATCAAGATTATGGAGAGCCTACAAAGTTACTCTCTCTATCTCTCCCTCAAACACATACACGGACATACCCCTCCTATGTGACATTAATACTCCCTTGCCCTGTATCTTTTTTACTCTTAATGGAAAAGAAAGAGAAATACGACATGGTGATAATCACGACCTCTCCCTTTGATACCATGCTAAATTACTAAATCGTCTGAAAGCTCAAGCATGTAAAGAAAGATATACACAAGACATAAATAAGCAGCTTGCTACTTGCCATTGTCGCACTAATAGACTTATGAATCAGATCCTTCAAGATTCGATGAACCTGAAATATCATAAAACAAAGGCATTAAGCGAAACATAAACATCTAAGATAAATAAGGAAGGAAGAAATGGAAGCAATAGAGACAAATTATTTTGGATGTTGCAATTAAATACAAACCCGGATAACATACAAGATAAACTGGACGTGTATTAAAGTTGGTGCAACCTATTTATATCTCAAAAAAATGACTCCATCTGTGCATTTATATAGTCATTCAGGTTCCAGACTGTAAAGTTTTAGAGCCATGTAACCTTTGCCAGGAAAAGAAACCTAAATTTCTCTTAAACCTAAGTAATTCCAAAGTTTTAATCTTGATTTTCAGGTACTCATGTAAAAAAAAAAAAGTAAATTTAACTTGCAAATAACTCCCTTCAAATTTTACCTTTCGGCAGGTGACCCCTTAAGGTTTCAATTTTAACAAAAAACTGCTTAAACTTTCAACATATGGTATATAGCCCTTTCCTAAGAAGTAAAAGAAAATAAGGAAAGAATATAAACAGAGTTGGGACTTTGGTGAAATTTATTTCAACAAGAATGCTTCCAGGTGAAATTTCTCTCAATTGCTGGTTTTGGGAAATTAAATTGCCAGTTTCATAAATTTGTGATATTTTGGATATAAAGGACTATCTGCCAAACTTTGAAACTTTGAACAGGTCAATTGACAAAATTAAAACGACCATGAGGTTATATGTTAGAGGGTCAGTGTCGAAGCGGGTGATTTGCAATTTGACAATAAGAACCTTCAACTCCGAAGGAACTAAAATAATGTCTAGACTCGGAGTATCATTGACATCAATAACAAAGCAATGTTAGTAAATAACATGAAGGAAGAAGTAAGTTACAAGTTTCTATCATATTGCAACATATGGAAAAATATTAAAAGAAATTAATTTTGTAATACAAAATTATAAATACATACCGCATCAACAGCTGCTTCAGCAGGGCCACGAATTAAAACTAGGCAAGATTCAATAAGACGGCGATATCCTTGCTCAGGAGCAATGAGATGAGGTTGGTATCCATCTGCTTCAGTGATTAGCTTTCTCACATTATCCATTGAGAGATATTTGTCAAATTGCAGCCTTTTCAGAGATGCTGGAAACTGATTATCAAATACTTGGTAAATTTTGTCACCACCAGCTCGTCTGTAGTTGAAGGATTAAGTGCAAGGTCAAATTGGATCAATCTTGGATTAAAGAATTGTACATTAATTTATCATATGGATTAAATAGCAGGGAATAGGACATACATGCCATCAAGATGATCTTTAAATATCTGATCGAAACTTCGACAGATTTCCATTGCCGTGTATAACTTTCCCTGCAAAAGGAGAAAGAAGATTAAACCACCAATTCTTCATGCAGTAGATAAATGTTAATAGAGAGAAAAAAAAAACAACAAAAAGAAGATAGAGGCGTATACCAACTATCTTCTACAATCAAGTTAGTACATGTAAAAAATGATAACAAATTTAAAACTTGTTTTTTAGGGTGGCTTACTCCAGTATCAGTAGCAAGAGGCTTCCCAAGACGGCTCGATTCTGACTCTAGTTCACCAATAGTTTTGCTTATAAGAGACTGAAGGCCTGGGATCCGAGACTTGATGACAGTTTCCAAATGCTAAACAATTGATCGTGAGAAAAATTAATTAAGCAATTACTGGAAATGTTCACTCGTACCTCCAAAACAGATGTATAAGTGCATTTTCATGTATAAAATCAAGAATAGGATAAGAATTCAGCATACCTTGGATAGGACCTTTCCTAGATGCACAGAACCCATTCTGCTAGCAAGATGCCTATATTCCGGGGTACTAGCAAAATACTCGTTCTCTCTACGCCGAGCAGCAATCATATCGACATTTTTGTTGATATCAGCTTGGGAGCGATTAACAACACCAATCCAAGGGAAATTTAGCTTATATGCTTTTCCTTCAAGGATCTAAAAAAGGGGATAGGGGAGAAGAAACAATAAGAGGAAGCCACTTTATGAACTTGATCACTTGAACTTTAGTAATGATTATGCTATATATATAATACATATATATATATAAAAGGAAGCATAAGGAAATCCTAACTATGAGGAAATGGTTGGTTATCTGATCCTAAACCTTGTATCATTCATGTTGACACATGTAAAGGCATATATAAGCCCAAAAAAAAGGTTACTGAATGGGTGCTAGATAAAATTATACCCACCCTCCATTACTCTGAGTAGATATCCAACATAAGGAAAACAATGCTTTTTTAAATCTCTAAATGATAATTACCCATGTGATACTTTACTACCATATAATGGTAAACTCGCTCCATTAGCCTTAATTAAATTGTTCCATTCTCAAATTTGTCAAATGGCACCTAGAAGCCTTCCATTTCTATATTGAGAGGGGGAACTGAATACTTACATCAACTGCATCAGTACCTTTGTCCATAAGATCAATCTTTGTCAAAACTCCAAATGTCCTTTCCCCTGAAAAATTGATAATAAAATAAAGCCATAAAGATTTAAAATTGGAAGAAAACCATCCAGAAACAAGTGCTCTCAGCCACATTAGTCCGATCATCTGGTCAATTGCTTATATAACATATTTTGAGTCATCAGCTTATATGAAGGTTGAAGACATGTAATATAGCATTGACAAATAAAGAAGCGCAAAAATCAGAACATAAGAGATGCTGATGCTCAGTAATCACCAGTAGAAACTAATCTACTGTAGCTCTTAATAAACCACCAACCTGTGTATATCTCTTCTCTTAAGTTATCACTTAAAACCATTGACAATGAATTTACAAGCATTACTTTTCAACTCAACATATATCTGAACAATAACTGCATACAACCTCAGTCACATAATTATGTACTCAACCAAGTCAGATTTATCTATACTAATGCAAATCATTACATATCAAGAAATTCCTTACCTGACAGTCTATACAAGAAATTACTGTTCTTGGTCGCCACCAAAAAGAATATATATAATCAACCAAAAACATACTTTGCCTTGTTTCAATGATACGAACTAAGCCTTTATATTTTTTGACTCTCCCTCAGTACCACTGCCATATAAAAAATTTGGTTCAGCATCTTACCTCTAGGGTCTACTTCACGAGAGATCTTAATTGCATCTGAGGTAGCAAGATCTTGATTGGCAGGAGATATTGCCAAAATGATACAATTGGGCTGCAAATAGGAGAGATTTAAACGATGTCATTTAATTCCCATCTACTGCCAGTTGTTTCAGGTCATCATAACAATTGACAATCAGAGACAGAATGCAGTATTTCTTTAAGTGACATGCTCGTACCACAGGTTCACATACATCTATATGTATGGATACCATCTTATGCAGCTTGTAATCTCTTTACAGTGAGAGAAGTTCATTACAGCCACTGTATCTGGATAAATGGCTTAAATTGAAGCATTGGATTTCATGAGTTTTCAACTGTTGTTTTATCCAAACCATTCATCTTCATATAGCGGTTGCATTGAACTACTTCCCTTATAACAAACGAATGTTTTCGTATGTATCAAAATCTCTTTCAATGTAAAATATAAGAATAATTACCTTCTCAATAAAAGCACGAACCATGTTTTCAATGTCCATCACAGTGCTTTCTGGTTGACCATCTACAATACCGCAGGTAACATAATGCCATTGTGTATTTATAATATATAGGGTGTTCGGAAATTCAAATTATTTTTAAGTGATATAAAAAAGCCAATCTAGAAACTTACCAACTGCAACTTTTGTAAGTCCCGGAAGATCAACAAGTGTCAGGTTGACAACTGCCAATGTCAACAATTTCAATACACTAAATTGATGCATAGGTAATTAAATTGATTGGCTTTTTTTTTGAAATATAAATAAAAGAAGTAACACAGCACACAAAACTTGTATCCAAGAAAAAGGACATTATCTACACTCAAATCCATCTGAAAATAACAAAATGTGTGACAAGAGCCTAATACAATGAAACTAAAAGGTATGCCTTGCTATTCAACTGTATACTTAAAAAATGATACTCATCGATATTTATATTATTGAGGCCAAAAGCAAATCGCTCAACACTGTGGGTCCAACAACTCAAATATAAAACTTATACACTATACATCCACAGAGTGCTAAAGTACAACATGATTGTCACTGCATGTTTTGTTCTTCGCAGGAAACAGTTATTAATAAGAGAATATCGATAATAGTGGTCACTGGTCATGAGATGATAATTAAAAATGAAATATCAAAACAATAGTTCAAAATGATCCAATTATACATAGCTCTCACAACTTTGATAAGAAATTCTGGTTGCCAACATTTCTATCTTACCATGAGGAGAGTAGATACTTAGATGGATTGGAACTGAGGAAATAGCCTTGGAGCGGCCCGTCTCTCGATCAGTCTCATCAGTGATCTCCTGCCTAACAGCAGCTACAGAACAGGCCTAATTAGTATCTATGGAGAAGTAGCAACACAAGGATCTCAAGTGAAAAACTAGATAATACATACTTCTAAAAATCATAGTAAGTAACAATTGATGCAAAAAATACCAAATGAATTTGCTTGTTGCCAGAATGGTCTTAACTGTGATATAAGGAATAAACAATAAATGTGTAAAAAGCAATCTTTCCATAGCAGAATACCAAAATCAGAGAATCTCTTCCTTGGAAGGTGCATAAATTCAGCATATTCTTTCCCTTCATCAGTCTTATGAAGTTGCAAAACAAGAGGACGCCGGGTAACAATCCCTGCATAGAAATTGGCTCACTTATCCAGAAAGTCATGTCAATAAAAGAGAGAGAGAGTAATTACAAAGGAGTTCATGACTAAGAACATATACTGTTAATAGCTTAAATTACCAGATCCACGTGGTAAAAAGTCTTTTCCCACAATACTCTCCAACACCGAAGACTTTCCAGAGCTCTACAAAATAATGAATAATTATATAAATAAATTATATATATTTTTGAGGAGAATAATGATTATACGGAAACATAAAACTTAGAATGAATAATCTTCCATTATCAGAAAACAAATTTATCAAATTTTAATGTGAGAAGCAGTCAGTTTTTCTTCTACAAAATCCCTAGGTAAGCACATTCTTCCAATGTGATTAAATTAAATATTAGCAAAAGACATAAAAGCCTAAGCAATATGCGTGTCAGTCAAAATGAGTATCAATAATTGAAGCATTTAAATACGACTAATTAATCAAATGGACAGTATATCAACGTGAGATGTTTTTCCAACGTATTTTTTTGCACAAGAAACCGAAGTCACAGCAAAATATGCTTTTTGAACCCTCCAGCCACAACATTTAAGAATTCCATTCAAGCCACTGCTTGAACATTCTGTTACAAATGTAGCTCAAGATCAAAGATAGTGGAACAGATCAAATTCAGACAAAAAATTTGAAGAAGGTTGAGCTTTGACCAAAAGAGAAGCATCATTGCTTAACCATTTACTAGTACTAACAAATAACATCTTTTATATTGCTCTTATACCTCCTCTCATGTTCTTAATTTTATTATTTTTTATTATATATCATTATTATTATTATTTTATAATATATTAATGGTTAAAAGTGGAGTTGTAAAAAAAGTATTACAAAATAAGGTGTACAAATAATATTTTTCCTAACATTCACATACACTTCAACTCAACCACCAAAGAAATTAATACAGAAAGGAAGTTCAACAAGTTTCTAACTTACTACAAGAAACGTCCCCCGAAGAGGGAAAACAATTTTGGTACAGAAAAATAATTACGAACTAAGCCTCGGCGAGATGTCACAATCTAAAATGTCTCCAGGTACTCTTTGAACTACCAAGTCGTGTTCCATACACACATTACAAGACTTTTTTTTTTTTTTTTACTTTAAGGGTCTGTGCTTCATAGATTAACACACAACAGAGACATGGTTTTTGGGAAACAAGCAGAGTTAAAGTAAACAAAACAAAACAGATTTTCAACTTTTTTGGGCAACAGTGAAATAAACAGATCATATTAGAATTTAGAATAACGATAATGTAATTTAAAAACAATTATAGATCAGATGCATTGCGTTTGACAAAACAAAACTAGATCCTAATGTATTGGATCAATGGATTAAAAATTCATAAGAATGAGTAATAAGATGAACAGAAATGAAACCTGTCCTCCGACGACGGCGATGGACGGCAGCGCGTCCCAGAGAGAAGCGCCCTCTTCGCCGTGATCGCCCAGGGCGGTACACGCCCTCTGTATTTTGTTCACCAACTGTATCAAATTCTCCATTGTTGAGCAAGAGAGAAGAGAAGAGGTGATTGGGGAAGTGAAGAAACCGGGAAAAATGAAGCAGGTCGATAACAAACTTTAGAAAATTTCCAAATGTTAGTTTAAAATTCGTCACGTCTTCCGTTATGTGTTAATTGACAAGATTGCCCTTTTTTCGTTTGCATTTTGATGATCATGTGTAAGTATTAACAAGGGGGAATAGGCTATGGCCTATGGTCCCTCCCTAATTTTAATTTCTTTTTATCTGTATATTATTATTTTTTAGGTGTTTTTTGTGATTTATATTAATTTTTTAATTTTTTTAGATATTTTTAGATATTTTTATATTTTTTTGAAATTTTTTATTTTTTTAATGTATTATTTCTTTTAGTTTTAAACTTTTTTAAATTTATAATTAATTTATAATTATTAAAAAATTAAATAAATAAAACAAATATTTAAAAAGAAATTTTACACTCTCCTACGTTCTAAAATGGGGTGATCGGGAGTATGACCCTATTAACAATTAACGAAAAGTTTACATATACCTTAATTTATGTCTCTTTTTTATATCTTTTAAATTATACGAATTAAAAAATTAAGCCTCAAATTTTTAGTTTATTGGATTTTATCTTCTTTTATCTAAACTAAAATAGTATAAAAATATTTGTATTTAAATCTAAAATATAACGTACACTCAAATTTAAAATTTAATATACATTTAAATATTGTGGATAAATTATCATTTGTAACATTTATAGAATTAGAGAATGAATTAAATTTAACAAACAAAAATTTAACCCTTAATTTTTATTTATAATTAAAAAATCTTTACAAGTAACCAAACAAGGATTTAAAAACCTATAAATAGCGTTGTACCCGTGCCATACACGGTACATGTTCTGATTGAATGTGATTTTCTCATTTTTATATGATACTAGCGTAGTGGCCCTATGATGGACGGCTGATTTGTATGTTTTCTTTGTCTAGTTATAATAAAAATAAAAAATTAATAATAGATTACCAGTGTTTTATTTTTTTAATTAATTAATTAATTATTTTTCAATGTAATATTATTAATTATTATTTAACAAATAAAATAATTTGTTATTCATATTTTGTGTATATAAAAATATAACATATTTTTGTTTTAAAAATAATAAAAAAATACTTGGAAGTTATTAAATAATTATTCACTATTTTTTTATTAAGTTAAAATTATATATATATATATAAAATTTCAAATAGATTAAATCTCCCAAAGTCATATATAATAATATAAATAAATATTAATTTAAAATAATTGTAAATATTTTTATTTATAATAAATGTTTTATTTAATTATAATATAATGTACAAGTTAGCTGTAAAATTTATTTTTATGAAGTCTCTGACGTCGTCAAATTTACTTCATTCTTAAAAATTAAAGTTAGGGCTATGAGTTATATATTTTTACATGTAAAAATAAATTAAATTGATATATAAAAGCTAGTTTTTAAGAAATGGGTGTGGGACCTTTTTTTTATTTTTTTATGTTTTTTCTTATTTTTTTTTTACTTTTTAAAATTAATTAATTATTTTTTATATCATATTTTTTTTAGAATTTTTTAAATTTTTTTTGTATTATTTATACTTTTCATCCATAACTTTTTTTTACTATTCATTTGTAAGTTAAAAAATTTTTAAAAAATAAAAAAAACACCTCAATTTTTTTAAAAAAATACATCATATAAAAAGTAATTAATTAATTTTAAAAAATAAAAAAAATATAAAAAAATAAAAAATAAACAATGATATGGCGGTAGGGGGGCAACCCTTATGAAATATATAATTTTGGTTGGGTAAAGTGTAAACCCATTTTCATTACCAAGCTTTAAGGGGGTATTTGGATTAGCTTGTACTTTTGAGTAGATGCTTTAAATAGAAGTGATTTTTTTTAAAAAAGAATGTATTTGGTATTTAGATGTAATTACGCAGAAGTGATTTTACTGAAAAAAGCAGATATCTTGCGTTTGAATGTAAAAATATAAAAGTACTTTTGAGCATGTAAAATTATTAAAAATGACATATAAAAGTGCTTTTCAAAAAATTTATGAACTCTTTTAGGGGTATATGTGTTTAAAAAATTTTATCTCTCTTCTATTAGATCTGATTATTTTTTAAGCATCAAATCCTGACTTCTAAAATAATCAATTTTTTTGTTTTTTTTAAAAAAAAACACTTTTAAAAAAATCCCATCCAAACACCTAAAAAACAGAAAAATACTTATTTTTTTAAAAATAATCCGCTTTTTCACTTGAAAAAGCGGATACAAACGGTGGGTAAGCCTTGTTTGGATACAAAATAGACCTTATCATTTGTAATTATTTGTAATTGTCAACTAGCATTCCAATGGGATCTTAGGTCGTGGACTTCAGATGATTATAATTTTATATAATTTTAGGGCGTTGCTCCCTACTGTCGCCCACTGTGTAAGTAGTAGGGGAATTTTTATATTTTTATATATTTTTTTTTATTTTTCAAAATCAAATAATTAATTTTTGTATCATGAATTTTTTTCAGAATTTTTGGATATGATTTTTGTCACGCCCTAATTTAGGATATGTGACCGATGTAGGAAATTATCCTTCAGGTAAATTACCTACCAGCTTAAATTACTAATGCAATTAATATTATTCAAAATCATCCTTAAATGAATAATGAAGCTAAAATACACTTTCATAAAAATAATTTCTAAGTCAATAATTTATTAAAAATTTCAACAGAGTTTCCCCTGAAATATGGACTATCCCAGAGTACAAATCTGTCAATAAAACAAGGTGGACATGCCCACCATTAACCAGAAGCCTCAGTGGCTTATCAGAAAAGTGGTAATTACTCCATCATGGACTGTATATTCAAATTACATAGGACTATGCAATTTATATCTACATACCATGAATATAAACAAAATGAAATTAACCCTATCCAACGTTTGTCCACAATCCTCAAGTAAATCCCAATACTACTATTCAGGGTGATGCCTACCAAATCAATCAGCTAGATCAAAGGGTGCAGGCGGAGCTGAAGGTAAATTACCAATATCCTGATCTGAAAATGTTAAAGTTGAGGGGTGAGTCCACTGACTCAGTGAATGAAAAACAAACTTACCAATTAATAACTAAACCTCTAAATGTAAAGTGCATTACTGCTAAAATACTTTAAATTTTCATTTAATACTTTATTATCATAGTAAGCACCTAATGCACCTTACATTTAGAAAAAAAAATAGCTTTCACTTTAAAATCATACCACAGTAATAATATTTAATATAATATTCAAAGAGACATTTATATCAGTAAACATTGCAATAAAATAAATATAAATTTCCTAGGATCCATCAATATACATAGGGGAGAACCTAAACTGAGAACACAGTGTTCCTGCTCTAGAGGATAAAATATCAACTGGAGGGTAACCCGATCCTCACCTTCGGGAACTGCACTCACCAAAGGGAAATATTAAATTTCGGGCATTCTTATCTGGAGAAACTATTCACAACAACACTCAATCTTCTGTCAGGAATTGCACTCATTGACAGAAGTACCATTTATCAGGAACTACCATCAACTGATAAAGGTTGCGACCTAGGTACACCTAGTGGTTCTACCACCACTCTACTACGGATCCCAGAATACAGTTATAAGTTTCTTTCATAAATTATCATACTATCAAAATATCAAATTTCAGATATTTTTCATACTATGGAACATAATAATAAATTTCACAAATATACATATATATCACTTTCTCAAAATTTCCTCAAATTCATACTCAAATAAAATTATTTATCCACAAGATACAATTAAACAGTTTAGGCATCAAGAGATAAGTAAGAATCCACTCACGTTGCTAAATTTGGAGACTTAACAATCACGCCTCAAATATTTCTACTTTAAGACTGAGTTGGTTTTGGATTGATTTTGGACAAGCCTAAATGGAATCATATATACGTAATTCATCAGTATACTAAATCTTTCGTTACTTTTCTGTTATAACTCTAATAACAAGGAAAATACTTGACTTGTATGACTATGATTTTAGAGTCCAACCATGCTTGAACAATAATTATTCTATAGTTTGACTTCCAAATTCCCAACCACTA
>JASKGM010045997.1:0-21211 GCA_034509205.1 Ceratonia siliqua
TTAACCGAACCAAACCGAACCGCTAAACAACGGTTCGGTTTGGTTCGGTTTTTAGCAAAAAAAATTAATTAACCAAATCGAATTGAACCATTTATATTTGATTGGTTAAGTGTTCGGTTTAATTCAAAACCGAACCAAATCGAACCGTGAACACCCCTAGTCACAAGTCCGCATTTGGATAAACCCAAGGAGCGTGTAGTTCAAACTTCAATAAGTGGCTGCTATTCAACGAGCTAGCATGCGATAATAATATAATATCTCCTGATCCAGTATTTGTCTCACCCATATGTTAAAACATCAAATCAATCGTTAAATCAGTAAAAATAATGCTTTACAGATGTCACTAGTTTGATTATAAATAAATTGGGATCAAGCACATAATAATTTTTTTAATTTTTAATTATATAATATTATATATTAATAATTAATTAATATATATAATTATTAAATTATTTAAATATACATAAAATAAAACTTAAATATTAAAAACTAAATATATTATATTATTTATATTAAAAATTATTTTTAAAATTAAAATTTTAATAAAAATATAAAAACATTGTTATTTTAATAAAAAATTGTTTGACCTTGTTTGATTGATCACTTTTTTTATTACTTTTTCAGCTTTTGAATTAGTTTATTAATTTTTTTATCCATCTTTTATATTTTAAATTATCCATTCACCAAATCTTTGAGTGGGTCTTTTTAATTGTGAGTCTCACTTAGCGTAACCATGTTGCTCAATCTAAATGTAAAAACCTCTCAACTATGACAATTTTTATTAATTAAAATGTGCCTGATGAGCACTAAATACATAAATAAAGCCGAATAAGCACAACAAAACAAGATTTTAAATTTGGATATTAGGAAAAATCCCCACCATTATAGATAAATACCTAAATATTTGGTTAAAGACAAGTCATGTGTGCTAGAGATTAGAAAAGTTATAAAGAAATTCATTGCTTGGAATTTAATTTTTAGAAAAATTTGCAACAAAATTATCTTAGATAAATTTATATGCACGATTATTTTGGGCTTTTAGCTAGTTTATAAATTCTATGCACCAAAGCCCATTATATAGCCCGAAAAACTATAACCCGCTTCCTCTGCCCAACTCTATTATGGAGAAAATTGCGTTCATAAAATAATATTATTTTTTTGGCCCATCATAAAAAAACTCTTTCCTAGGCTAATGTGAACCGGATAGCTGGACCAATCACGGATAGGCCTAAACTGGGTTGGGTTGGGATTGTGGGCCTACTAATAGTCACATTACAAGAAAGCATGAGGCTCCATTTGAGTCCCTCCGTCAGTCTCCTTCATCAGCCGACGCCGCGCTGTGTAGAGAGTTGTCACCTCCGTTACCATTACCAGTAAGCTTCCCTTTCACAGCTCAGTATCTCTTTCTAAATTACATCATAATAAAAATGAAGAAAAACCCAGATCCTTTTTTTCCAGCAAGTTTCACTGTTAATCTGAAAATTTATTTTCCTGAAATCTCAAGCACCTTTTAGGATGTTAAACCTCCTTAGTTCACTCGCTCTATTGTCGCGCTTTTGAAGCATTTATGCTACACAATTCTTGATTTCCCTTTGTGATCCCTTTGCATCAACATTCTTTTAGGAGCTTTGATACGCTGCAGCTGAAGAACTCATAGTTGGCTTAAGGTCATGGTGCAGTGGCAGAGACACATACTGCCAATACTTCGGCATCTTGGGAAGAGAGTGGACCATGCCAATGATGCAGCTGCTAACCTTGTAATTTCTGGCATTGGGTCCTCATTTTCTCATGGTTAGTTTCTGCCATCTCTAAACTGATGATTGTGCAATTTGGCAATGGTAGCTGTCAGATTCTTCTTTTCCCCTTCGCCCTCTTGTTTGCATCCTCTGTTATTATTTCCCTTTATTACTTACTCTGTTGTCCCCATAATTTTCAAAGTTTTCTCGTCAGCAGTAACTGAAATTTGTGAGGGTTTATTATCATAAATCACTTTTGTGTAGGTCAGTTACAGAGGGCATGGAGAACACCTTTGCCCAGCATCTCGAGGCCTTTTTGGCATTACTTTCAACAGCAGGTAAGATTAAGTTCTTCTTCCCACGTAGATGAGTCTTTATTCCACACCATCTTTGATTTTAAGCTTACAACATACATAAATGTCATGGGGAAAAAAGTAGCTTAAACATTCAAGTACTTCTTTTCCTAAAAGCACAAATCTTCAGAAAAACTAGTCCATTTGCATGAGTAAAGGATCATACGGGGCAACTTTTGCCAATCAAGCTCAAGTTTTACTGACAGCTCCGCTAATTCTAACACTTGAGTAATAAGTCATCATCGGATGTCCTTTTTTTTTTTCATTAAGGACCTTCTTGAAAGGGGAACTTGGTTTTTTTTTTTTAAGAATCGTTATTAGAAAGAGAGAAGCTTACAGGAAGGAGGATAACATATCCTTCTAGAGAAAGAAAAGAAAGGCAAAAGGCAAAAGATAATTGAAAACCAAAAGGATCAAGAATGCAACATAGCTTCCCAATCTCTCTCCAAAAGTGGCACCCCTCTTGAAGAAACCTGGAGAAGAACACCAAAGGGAAGCCATGATTACTATTATGTCCCACACTAACCGTATTTGGTTTGTGAACCTGCAACATGTTGTTAGTATTAATTCTACTGAGTGTCACTGTCCAAAAAAACGACTTGATCTTAGAAGAAGCCTTAGATTTCCAAATGGGACATTGGTTATAAACACCAAAAGAATCAAGATTCACCGTAAAACACAAACCATTTACCTTATTGATGAGTATTGAGAAATGTCAACAGCACTGGTAATTTAGGATGGGAAATTCAACTACAAATTAGATGCAATTTATGCTGGCTAGTGGTATAGGCTTCTTTCTAGGAAAATGCAGGATTGCCTCCAAAACACCTTGAGAGGTATCTGATAAAGAAATTTATAATTCTCTAGAAGGCAATTTGCTATAGACCTTTATATATTGCATCTAAAGCTAGTAGTTTGCTAAGGTAGAAATACACCAGATCGTTAGTACCTTCTTATGCTTTCTTATTGGTTTGATTGTTAGCCTTGTTAGATTCTGTTCATTCACTTAGTTTAGTTAGCCTTGCTGTAGTAACCAAACTAAAACCACCTTAAAGATGCTTTTTTCTTGTCAGTTGTCACTTTCAAAAAATAAGTTTTCTCAGAGTTTATTCTGCACATGTTGAGTTTTAAATGGAGAAGTGTGTTAAGATTTATCTTCCGACTCATTAAGCTAGACCCTGAGGGTATAATGATGCGTTGGTATTCTTATGCATGTCCCTTATTCTTTGCTCAACTTCCTGATTTGCCTTGTCTTTTTTCATCACAGGGAATTTCGAGTTCCACCAAGTTGCTGGCAAGTTCATCTGAGGAAACACCCATTTCATCTCCATTAACCCCAGTTTTGTCATTGGGTAGTGGAACAACCGAAGACCAAAAGCAGAAAGCAGTTACTAAACCATCAAAAGTTCAAGCTGTATTAAAGGGAATAAAGCAGGTTTGAGATGCCATATTTCATGCATGTTCATTATTTGAGTATTTGAAGTTTTCCTATATTTGCCATTTAAATTTAACTGCTTAATATTCAATCACACACCAACTTTTAAAAGATTATGTGTTTTGGTTAACCCTTTGATTGTTTTTTTATTTGTAGTGCTAACCATATTTCCAGTAAATATATGGATATAAGCAACTGCACTAAAGCTCATTAAGTGGTACCCCATGGTGGTTCATGAGGCAAATGATACTGATATAGAAGACTGTTTAATTTTAACTAAATTTTGTAAAGAGGCCATGTTTTTACCTCCACATGAAGATTTCAGTTGGTTCAGAGTTGAGTGTTACAATAATTTAAAAAGTAAACAATTTTGTTTGATTTATGTGGAGCCCTTGCCTCCGACCTACCGGGTTAGAATTTGGTTTCCCCCCTATTTACCATGTAACAAGTTGCCATCTAATTCTTGGAACTGAAATTCGTCCCTTGGATCTTGATTTCTTTGATTTCTTGGGAGAGCATATAATAATCTTCAGGTCAAATGAGTTTCAAGTCTCTGCATATCTAAATGGTTGTGCTATTGCAATTGTGAAAAGTCATTTCCCTCTTGTAAATTCTTATCATCAACCTTAACTTTCTCTCTCTCAGAGTCCAAAGAAGATCAACTTGGTTGCTGCCTTAGTTCGTGGCATGCGTGTTGAAGATGCATTGCTGCAGTTGCAGGTGACAATTAAGAGAGCTTCAAAAACTGTATATCAGGTAATAACATTTTGGATCTTGTCAGTGTGACCTTTGTGGACAAGACTGCAAATCAAATGGTTCCTAAGTTCTTGGGGAGGACGTAAAAGTTTTCTTCATCCTCCTCCCATCTTTTTCTTTGGTATTTTTCTTCTATTTTAGTGGTTGACCTTAAGAACCTGGGTTTCAAAGTAGCTTTCTAGATTTTTACATGCGGGGACATTGTCATGACAAAGGAAGAAGAAATTGCACCTACAAGTGCTTCCTATATTTCATTTTCTAATATCTCCAATATCTAATTCTTTAAGGTCCTTCCTTTTTTCATGTTCTGTTCTGGCTTATTCTTGCCTTTGTTCTATACGCAACAATGCCTGATATTTTAGATTTGAGGTCTGTTCAATTTCTATGAAGTATCTTTTTTCCACATTTTGTAGGAAAGGAAAAATTACATGAATATGTTCTAAAATTCTTCACATGCAGGTTATTCATTCAGCCCGAGCAAACGCAGCTCATAATCATGGGTTCGATCCAGATCGTCTCATTGTTGGTAATTATTAGAAATGAAGTTGTTTTGTCGCTTTGTTTTAATCCTGCTTATGCTGCATTACTGTTTGTCGCAGCTGAAGCATTTGTTGGAAAGGGATTCTTTAAAAAGAGAGTTAACTATCATGGCAAAGGAAATTGTGGAGTGAAAGTCAGACCAGAGTGCAGACTAACAGTTGTCGTAAGAGAGATAACCCCTGAAGAGGAGGCAGAGATAGCTAGGCTGAGGGTTCACAACTTTCGGAAGCTCACTAAGCGGGAAAGACGGCTTGTGCCTCATCAACTTATTGAGACCACTCCCATTTGGGGCCGCAAAAGCAAATCTGGCAGTCAAAACTCGAGTGCTACAGCCGCATGAGCAAGCTTATATTCAACTTTTCACAGTGTGATAGATAATTATGACGTTATGTTGAATTGTGATAGAATCTGCTCATGCATCACATGATAGAATCAGACGCTATGAAATATGCAGCAATTTTTACTCTTGCAACGGTTAGTCGTGATTCTAAATGCCTAGGGTATGTATGAAGAAACCCATTTTGCAAATAATAGGGGTTGTTTGGAACGGTTTTTGTTTTATTGTTTTTAAAAATAGTTTTTGAAAACAACTCTAAAAAATAGTTTTACAGAACAAAAAAACAAAAAACTTGTTTGGATAAAAATATTTTTCATCAGTATTTTTTCGTGTTTTTTAGAAAACAGATGATAAAAACAAGCCAAAAAATAAAAAATTTATTTTTGTTTTTTTGTTTTCTAGTTACTGTTTTTCGGAAACAGTTTTTAAAAACAACTGAAAATCTTTATACTTTTCATTTATATCAATTTAGTTCATATCGTTAACTTAATAATTAACAAATCAAGTGTTTATAACTGTTAAATGAATGATTGATGTTACTAATAAAATATTTACGTGAGACTCTTTAAGTAACAAAATTTTTACCTCACCATCACCCATTATATAAACGACATTATTTTCTCATCAGCCCCAATTGTTCAAATGATCATTGTCCCTATTTTTGTCACAAAAATTAAAAACTATCGCCGTACAAAAATTACAAATAAACAAAGTAATAATAACAGATAAAAGGGAGGGAGAGAGTGAAACAGTTACCCAAACAAGTTTTTTTGTTTTCACAGAACAAAAAAACAAAAAAACAGTTTTTAAAAACCTTCCCAAACAGGGCCATAGTTTTTTGAAGAATTTTCCATCTATTGTCTTTTATTAATTTAACTTTTTTTTTACTTTGATAAAAATTCTGTATTTCCTAACTAAGCTGCGAATGAAAGTTTTATCATGGGAGAAGCATCAAGAATGAGCCATTCATCTCCATTGCTCAAGATGAATCCTTTGTTGATAATCTAGTTGTATTAACCATTCATTAGGTTGATCGATGTTAGATGAATAAACCGTTTTTTATTTTCTGCGTTATTTAGTAGCTTAAGCGTTGCTTTCGTTAATTGGAAAAAGTGTTGAAAGTGCATTTCATGAAAGATTGTCACAAATGAAAATTGCAAGGGAATATATAATAAATTTCAAATCTCAATCCAAATCTAAGCTTTCTCCAATTCTCATTCAGTAGACAGAGATTATAGCGTCTGGTCCAAAACACGGACATATCACTAATTTATTATACCTTGTGTCAAATTTTAATTTAATTAAGAGAATGAAGACTCTCAGTAATAAAAACTTTGATATAATGTTAATAACTAATTCATCTCAACTGCTTATACTGTTAGTATAAATTACTACTTTCACTAAGGGTATCTTGGTTTGCTAGATGGATATATTACACACTAAAAAAATAAAATAGCGCAATTAGGACTAAAAAATGCTAAGTCTCCCACCATTGATGCCATTGTAACTTCTTTTTTGGTATGGTTATTATATTGTAACTTTTACAAGCACGCTGTCTGCATCACCACAAAATACAATGAGTATATGACCACAAAACATTTATTCAAGCAATGCAAGGTTTTGTTCTCTTCTCTAAAACATCTTTCCAATGCCATCCTGCCGAGAAACAGATTCATGAACATCCATTGGACGCCAATTTCCTACCAATGAAGCCAACTGATCGACCTTGTCAAACAATCCTAGGAGGCCACCTGTATGTATGAAAAGGATCTTTCTCCCCTCCCACTTCTTTGGATTCTCAGACATATCTCTCAGCATTCCATAAGCAGCTTTACCGCTAACAGGGTATAACAACCAAATAAGCACTTAAGTAAAATCAGCAGCATCCACAATAAGAACAATATTAATACACATAGAAGTATGTATAGTTCTTCCGTTTTTAAAACATGAACTTATCGGCCATAAAATTGAAGATGACAGTAAGTCTCTGTTGAGTCCTATGAAGTTTCAGTATAATTTCCTTCATAAGATTCGCCATTTTTGCATGAATGCATTCATATGAACTTTTTAAAAGTGTAAAAGATGATCAAGTATGATATGAAATTTCAGTTTTCAGTTTTACTAACCAAGGAGCTAATTTTTTTTTTCCCAGCCTATAGGTTAGTTTATTAGTTTGAGGGTAATCCTTACTCAAATGAGATGGAGAAGACTAATGAATTTGAGAAGAAAAGAGTCATGCCGTGTTTGATATCAGAAAGAACAAAAACTAGTGTTCTGTGTGGGCAAGAAAGAGATAAAGAAGAAGTTGCCTTTTACTATATCCAAACAGAGCACTTGGGACATTATACATTTATGGCACAGATAAATACCTGTATACTGGGTCAAGAACAACACCCGTAGCCGCAGCAACTTCTCTTACAAAATTAAGCTCCTCAGAGGTGTTAATTGCATAGCCAAGACCCTTGGCCTGTCAAAAAACGTAAGGATTATAGTTGAATTTTCATTATCAATTAATAAGCATCCTTAACCGAATGATGAAGCAAGTTTTCCAGTTTGCATGTGTATGTATTCGTACGACACTTCTTTTTATGACTTGTTACACAAGCACAGAAGGTCTCTAGGGGTTTGATTATTAACTTGCTAACCCATTACCGTATCTACCCCTTTCCCCAAGAAAGCATATTCTGGTAGAGATACATAAATACACTAAAAGTAAAATGACTAAATTTATATCCTTGTACATTTTTTGGAAATAATTAGACAACACTATTGAAATTTTAAATACCGATTTGGCTCTGATTACTAATATCCGTTTTTCTTACCCCAATCACTTTTCTTCTAAAACTCTGTTTTGTCAATCATTTCAAAGAAATCCAGCTACTAGGAATTTCAGCCTAAAGATGTAGTATGTGAATACCATGTGCAGTATAGCAATATTAGCAATAGGTTTGTTATAGCAAACATTAGATGATATATTTCCATTTCCCAAAATCATTAATATCTATTGGATTAGCTCGGTCTTTTATCTAAATTAAATCTGGTTGTTACAACTTACAAGTAGTTACCATAACAACATGGATTAAGGTAAGCAATACATTTTAAAAAAAACACAGTCAGCAAACTGAATTGAAGTTAGCCATAATAAACATAACAAATAACTATCAATAATCTCCTCCCCTTCCCCATTTCACAAACACAAATGTGCATGTGCAAAATGTGGATAAAGACTGTATTAGAAATATATATTAAAACTATTGATAGTCTTTCTCTTAATAGCTTAAACTTTTGAAATAAAATGATCTTTGACATATTATTAGAGCCTTCATAATCAAACAATTGGGAGTTTAGTCCTTACTATCCACATCTCGTAATTATATTAATTTTAGCACAAGATGTGGTAGGCTAGTGCTTCGTTCTTGCTTCAACTCCAAAGGATTTTTGTGTGAGGGGGCATGTTAGAGATAAAAAAATAAAAACTATTGATAGGCCTTCCCTTAATAGCTTAAGCTTTTTAGATTATTGACAACCTCCAAGTTACTATTGAATTATGCCATTTGAGCAACGCAATGAACCAGAAATATTTCAGAATTCAGTGGATTAAGAGAAATATTTCAGAATTCAGTGGATTAATAGCTTAAAGACTCCTGCACAGTTATAGGGGATTACATCAAATGTTGACCATTCAGAGTTGGCAGATGTGACTTATAGGGTATAAGTTGCAATGAAAGAGAGGTTGGAACCTCCTGCACACTCTTAACTGAGCTCTAGATGACAAAACCTACCCCCTTCCATCCACACACTATGCTTAATTAAAAAAAATGAATTACAATTTTTGTAATTGTAATTTATGCCCTTTAAACAGAAATACAACCAGCATTGAATGGGCAAATGAGTTATGTGTCTATCATTCATTCAGACCACATAGGACACAAGAAATTAGGTGGACTCCAGTGTGAAATATAGGTGGAAAACCCCAGCGGCAAGGCCAAGATACATTACGAAAGTCAAATTTTACCAATTCGAAAAAGTGACTCCTGCTTTACCAAGACACTCACATTGTCAATGTGGACAATATCACGGGAGTTAACACCAGCTCCAATTCCATCAAGTAGGCCTTGAACAAAGTCGTAGAAGTAATCGGGGTTATCACAAACAGAGAATGCGTGTACCTACAACCATGGGGAGAACATAAATGATATGTGTGGCATGCAATAACCTGAACTCTGAGAATCTTCTAAAAGGAAGACATACTCTAGCTTTCAACATACTCAATGATGATCCCAATGACAGACCAGCAATTGTACCTCCACTGGAAATTAATAAAAGAGATGTCAAGTAGAATTTAACAGATAATGCTCTTTTGAAATGCGGTTTCATATTCTCAACATAAACCACTATACTGTTTAAACCCACTTTCTCCAGGAAGTTTGGTTATAAGTTGATGCCGTCAACATATATATTTATTATCTGATCCTGATTTACAGGAAAAAATTTATTTATCACTCAACTACATCGAATTCAGGCTCATTAGAATATGCTAGAGTGTTGTAACAAAAGCTAGAACCTTCAATACAAATAGAATCCTATACGGGAAAAATGTTTGTGGCTAAAAAAAAGATAAATAAATCAAGCAGAGTAGAACCTTCCACATGCTACAACAATATCATCAAACTTAGCATTGCTAGGCCCACTTTGACTCTGCTGCTCAATCTCCCGAACTGCCTCAATATAGCCCCTGAATAGAATAAATCCTAATAAGAATGTGAGATAGATAAATAATATAATATCACAAAATTAAGACATGGAACACAATGCAATTCAAAACTCCCTCCACTTAGGCCCTCACCAATTTCACCGCATAAAAAATGGAATAAGAAAATATTAAAACAACTGTTCCAGGGGAAGGGGGGATGGGGCATTTAGACCATGGTGAGAGTATCCCACCTACAAAGCTTAATTCCCTATCTTGCCGAACAATAATTAGAATATTCAGATTGCTATTTTCTATCACCAACGGCAGAAAGGTTAAGATACACATTAATCAATTAAGTGAGAAACATAAGCTCATTCATACATTTCTATCACTCATGGTATTCATCAGACAAAAAATCAGAAAAACGATGCCATTTTTTTTATAAATTCCATGATCTTCAATGCAAGTATTACCTCAAGACGATGTTAGGTCATAACCTGACTAAGTTGGCCATCAGTGGCCAAGACTTCTGCAGCATTATTGAACTTATTTAGTATTATGGGGATTGCCATGAGATTTCTGCTTTTAAGAATTAATTTTCACACACTCCATTTTGCTAAAATCAGTTAATGGGGAAGAAGCTCCACGTTTGAGGATGCTTTCATAATCTATCCAGACATATTAAATTGTAAAGAATTGGTTTTTCCCTGTGGAATCAATTTTAGGCAGCTGGGAAGCTTAGCAAACACACACTTAATTATTAGATTATTAATCTTATAAAAATTTGCAGAAACCAAACAAGTTATTTAAATTACCTTATTAGAGGTCCCCTTAACAACAAAGAGTAAATGTTCCCTTATCAAGAAACCATGAATTTAAAAGGAAATACAGGCAATATAATTACATTAATGATGTAGTCTCACCATATTCCCAATGAATTTGATCCACCAACTGGAATAACATATGGCCTCCTCCCTTCCTTTATCAACTTTTCTTTTAGGACATTGGTAAGTGCCTAAGAAGAAATTTAATAAGAAAATACAAATTATTCAGTAATGAAGACAATCAAAACATATCAGTTGAGATGACTCAGAAAATAGATGCCAGTAAACAACAATGACATGGCTCGCTAAATATGGATCAGCCAAATCAACCAGTCCCATTAATGAGGTGATATGAATCTATCTCCACTTTACGTATATCCAAAGACAAGTACCAAACAGAAGCAACAATAAAAAAATTTCATGAGACAAACCCAATTGGCGGTGAACTACAATGCTAGAATCAGAAATATGGAGCAATGTTCTCACCACACTGCCAATTTTTGAATATTCTTCTTTGGATATAAGTTCAATGTGAGCTCCTACCAAACGCTCAACCAGGAGGTTGCCTATCAATCCAGGATCTTGTTCCACAAGGACCTACCAATACATAAAGACTTTATAAATATAATGTTATGGATGCCCAGCAAAACTTATCTGGGTACTGGAGCAAAATTTTATTAAGATTGATGAAAGAAGGAAAAAAAAAAAAAGTGTAACAGTTAACCTTAGAAGTGCGCAGTATAAGATAACAGTCAAGATTTAAATACTTTGCAGCAACAGCAGTTGTACGACAGTGGTTGCTTTGGATGCCTCCTATTGTAATAATACAGTCTGCACCTTGCGCTACGGCATCTGCCATCAAGAATTCCAATTTTCTGACCTTGTTTCCACTCAATTGCATTCCTGAAAGGTCATCACGCTATATTTGGCAAACATTTTCAGTCAGTAAAAGCCTGGACCGGGGCAAGAGCATAAAAATATGTCCAGATTGAACATCTATGCAACAAGGAAAAGAAGCGATTGAATGAATGAAGAGATAATGTACAATATACCTGAAACCAGTTAAATTACAGAATATGCTCAGAACGGTATTATGAGCATAGATAGAGGCAATACCTTCAGCCAGACCTCCGTGTTGCTCGGCAAATTAGGAAGGTTCCATTTGTGAATTGGGGTCGGAAGCTGATAAGAAGCAGAGTAATTGCTCTCAGTACAAGTTCATTTGAAGAAAAAAATACCATTTTCCTTAGTACCGTCATCAAAGAAAATGATAAAATAAAACAAATTCACAATTCTTGCGCGACCCAAGCAGCCAAACAGAAGCTAAGGGTGAACTCAGATTGCATGAATTTGCTTACGTGGCCAAGGGAGAAGACATGAGAAGGTAAAGGATTGAGATGCGATGCCCAGGAAGGAGGCAAGTAAGGCTTCTTGGTGAGGAAGTCGAAGCTCAATGCCCTGGAAGACTCGTCTTTGGTGCAGGCAATTTCATCGGGTTTAGCTTCCATGTTCTGAAATCGACAGTGGCTGAAATTCAGACAGGTTGATCGTGATTGGGGAAGGCCTTGGGGGCTGAATGCCTTGTGGGTCAAAGACTTGGGAAGATGGTGGTACTGTGGGCAGCGAGGGGACAACATCTCATTTCATGCTTAACCGTCTAAAACACAACCTCAGTGTCAGTGGTTCTCAAGAGGACAACGACGAATTGATGAACCTCCTTCTGCTCGCTTCCAATAATAGATTTTTCTCCTTTTTTTTTTCAATTTTTTTTGTGTGTTAATATAATATTACAAAAATTGGTTTATTAATCAGAAACTTCACTGGTTTTACACGTTTATTATGGGATATATAGTTAAACTTTATAATATCCTTAGCGAGAAAGAGATACTTATAAGTTTCTTAGGTACAAATCGTGTAAAAACAAGAAATTTCATGACATAGTATGTGATTGAAAATTTGGCATAATATCTCTTATTGAAGCTATTGGAAATAAAAGATGAATATTAGGCCATATGAGAAAAAATAACTGAATTTTTAAATCTGTATGAATATGGATAAATTAAGGACACGTTTGTTTTAGGGGCATGTCTATCCTACTACAATATTTATACAGTGTAGATATTTTATATTTTATATTTATAATTTTTTAAAAAAAATTGGAAAAAAATAATTTTTTTTTGTTTTTGAATTATTTTTAAATTATTGTGTTATGAATTATTTTTAATTATTTTAATTTATTTTTTAAAATAAAAATTAAAAAATTATACTTATAAAAATTAAAAACCCATTCGAGTAGGAGAAGGAGCCTTGTTTGAGATACTTTGTTGGCTGTGTCTTCGCAGCCTCTAGACCTTCCAGTATTTTTTCTTTTCCTGGAGCTGAGCATCTGTGCTATCAGTTTACCAAGGAGATTGTTTTTGTCAAATGCGACAAAAATTTTGTTACTTTAAGTCACTTGAAGCTAACTTGGATGATTAGGAAGGGCAAGATTTTACTAAATCCAGAATAAATAGTCTAATAAATTATGCCATTTTGTCCAATATATATTTTAAAAGTTTCATACTTTGGAAGAGAAAAAGATAGGAAATAAGAGGGGGAGAGAGAGAGAGAAACAATGATTATCACTCACCATGGCTACCTTTAGAAGAAAATGAACAACTCTGTTTTTTTTTGGGGGGGTGGGAGGTGGGGGATCTACCATAAGAAACCAAGATGATCGTAATGTAAAATTATTCACATACTCAAAACTTGTCAAAATTTCACCATTTGTTCAATGAAAATAAGGACATGCAACAAAAAGCCCTCAGGTACAGAATTCTGTACATCTAAAAAGCTGAATATCCACCTCTTGCCTTCCCCATCAAAACGTCCTTGGCTTCATTTACCTTGGAAGCAAGGTAATGGCTCCCACCAGCATCGGGATGATTTGCCATCATAACTCTCCTGTGAGCCTCCTTAATCTTCTCCATCACAGTATGTTCTCTGAAGTGGTAAATAATTTGAGCTTCAATGTCAGATGACTCTAAAACAAAGATATATATAGCAAATAACAATTTAACAATTTCTGACAAGAGAATTACAATTTTAGAAAGAAACAATTAATTAAACGAGTGGTTAATTGTCTACGTATGGTTAACTCATTGACTTGACATGGATTTAGAAGTTGTGATAGTTGTGACAAATTAACATGGTTGCTCCAAATAAGAGTACAAAAAATAGATAAATAGTGAAATCACACAGTAGGTTATCATGAACAGGTTTTAGTGTTTTACATTTGAAGATATACCTGACTCCAAGAATTAATGCTGCTTCTCGCTTGGTCATGACCTTGTCAAAACCACCAGGATAAAACCTTCGAGCCCGTGGAAATTGAGGGCGAGCTTTGAATGCATTCCATGCAGCAATTAAGTATCTTCCCCCCAAGGCAGCAGCTGCCACAGTAGTCCCCAGTACTAGAGGTGATGTCTATAGAAGTAGTAAGATATATAAATATGTTGTATCATTCATAAAACATAAATGCATGAAAAAATAAAGATAAAAATAAACTAGGCAGAAAGATGATATATCCCATGAGAAAAGATACAGCCCTGTGCTTGTTTTTAAAGAAAAGGAAAGTCGAGGTCTTAATTCTAAATTTCAGTTAGCCAATCATGTAAAAATCCTGCTAAAAGAACAAACAAATATGGACCTTGCCTCATTGACATATGGTAATTAGAGAAAAGAATCACCTAACCAAAATCAACTTATTGCTGACAAGATTTGTTAGATATTCAATTTTCATAAAAGAGTCAGATCTTGCTAAAAACACAAAAATTGAATCAGTGATAAAGCCCAAACTCTTCTATATCCCTGAAAGATTACCATAGTTCAATATAGCTCTGCAAAAGCAATCAATTGCCATTTGTAAAATAATAATGAAAAATAAAAAATATGAACATGTCAATCGTTCTTATAGCCTTTCTTGCAAGAGATATATTGTACCATTTGTATTTTGGAATTTTGTATAAACACACTAGTTTCCCAGATCTGAAAAATAACTAACTCTTTGTTCATGAAAGGAAACAAGAATTTTGCTTTACTTGATAAGGGGGAACAAGGTGCAAGTCACACTAATTTTTAGATGTGACATGTGAGTGAAGGAGCAAGATCATTCATATACAACTGTGAAGCTGTGGTTTACAAGTTAGAACCAATATCTAGTCTTTGGATATACGATTATATAATTCCAATTTGTTTTGAAGAACCGAACAGAAACAACTAGTAGTGCTTCAGCATGAGATATGAATGTCGAACAAATGGCTTGACGTCCTATTAAGATACACTCAAATTCAGTTATAGCACAAGTAATTGCACTAACTTTGAATTCTTCCTCCTGTAAAGGCAGAGAAAGAGAGAGGAAAGTAGAGAAAAGGAAAGCAAAATTACCCAACAAGTATGAAGCAGAAGATATCCCACCAACGTCTACAACTAGAGCTTCACCACTTTTATGCATCAAATCTCAAATTTAATTTCATGATCATTATGATGATCTTCTTCTACTACCCAATATACCCTTCAAGAAGATGATTTATTACATTAATTCAACTCAGGATTTTAATTCTCAATATCCTAGTACTAAATTTTCACATACTTGGAAAGAAGGCCAACTGAGATCTAGAAGCATTAGTCTACCCTGAAGTGCAAAATTGCTCCTACCTGGCAGCAAATTGGCTCAAATGCACAATCCAGGATCCTAAATGGCTGTATGGAGCCATACTAGGAATTTAGGACGAAACTTCAAAATAAGCACTTACCACAGACATGTTTGCTTCAAATGGAGTTCAGAGTACACAAGGGTGGGTTGGTAGTCCATTTAAGGTTGCCAGACCACATACACAACATGGTGTCAAGTCCATCAAAGAGGACTATGCAACACAAATAGCTAGCAGTTTAGTATACGTGTTTAATTAGTTGACTATGAACGACATTTGCTTCAGAATGGCACAAACAAAGTTCTTCTCAAAGATGAATCTTTATTTCGTTTCCTGTGCTACTTTTTTCTATGTATCAAACCCTGAATTACTGCCCTAGTCAATACATTTCATCACACCTACTTCAATAATGAACCTAAGATATCAAAGTCAGAACTGACGCTCTCAGAAAATCTCACTATCAACTGCACGTCGCAAGTTAGACAGACAACTTATTTCATCAGGGTATACAAATGATCTGACTGACCCAGTCTTTAACAACATTAGAAGCTCCATTACCATTCCTTCATGTTATCTACAAAATTATATTTAATGCCAGTATATCGAAAAGCGACAACTTATATCAGAAACAAACCATTTCATTACCTAAAAATAGTTTTGGCATTGAATAATATGTAAAACTTCTACAAACGGATATCTTGTTCCTAACAACAGTCAACAAACATAAAACCAAGAAAATAACAAAATAAAAGAAAAATTACCATTGCGAAGTCCCAATAGCTCTGTTGCTACGAATCGAAACAAGAAGCAAACTTTATGGAAAAAGAGATCCCAATGGCTCGGGAGTTGGATTAAGAAATAGATGAAAACGAGGCTAATAAACCCTGAGAATTCTGAATGTTATGTTGGAATTTGCTAAAGCTGAAAATTTTGGAAAGCGGACGAGCTAAAAGAAATATTTTTATACATAAATAGTAGTAGATCACGGCCTCTGGTGGGCATGCCATTCCAACTTGAGCTTCAAGAAACTCCCAGACACCCAACCAAATCGCAAGTGGAGAACTGATTTGCGGCGGCGACGGTTTTTAACTTTTTTATTAATAAAAAATTCTGGATGAAATATTAAACATTAATGATTAAAGTTTGTACTACCATTAATATATATATATATATATATATATATATATAATATGCTTCATTAATATATATTTTTATAATATGAATCCAGTTATGTTGCGTAGTCCTTTCAGAAAATCGTAAAATTCCAGATTCTTATTTTATCATAAAATTTGTATATTATTCCTAAATTATATTTTTACATATGCTAATATTTTAATTATTTAATAAAATTATCCATCATTAATTCACACTTTTATTCTCACTTTCTTAAAAAATAAAAAGAGAATATAGCTTTTTGAAAAATTTAAAAATCTTGCTTTTATATTTTACAATGATCTAAATATATAAAATAAAACTAATTTATTTATTAAACTATTAAATTAATTTATTTTTATTTTTAAGTAATAATAAAATATATAAAATTTTAAAATATAAATATAAATTAATATACACATTAATACTTATAAAGACACTAATATATAACTAATTTCATTAATTTGTGTGTAAAATATTGTTTAAAAGTTCTTTTTATGATATTTATTTTTTTAGTATCTTAAATTATTTTAAAATATTTTTTCATAATAACATTAAAAATTTTATGATATTATTTTAAAATGTGATATTTTTAAAATATTAATTTTATTTAAGTTTAAAATTTAAAATTATTTAAACAATTTTTCAAATAAATTATGTTGATTGAAAGTATTTCCACACTAGTTTATTTATTTGTTTTCGTGATCATTTTAGTATTTTATTTCTCCGACAAATTTATTTTTATGTTCTTTTTCTTGTAAGGGTTGCAACTTGCAACTATTACGGAGGAAAACATGCTGAAAAAATTTAATTATGAAAATTTGTAGGTCTCATTAAATTTTTTAAATAAATAAATGACATGTGTTTTAATATATATTAATAAAAATTGATTAAACTAGATGAGAAAAAAATTTATATACATATTATTTATTTATTAAAGAATTTAATTCCATATTATTTATTAATTAAAACATTCAAATGTGTGTCCAAACATCTTCTACTGGCTCTAATGTATATTTATTTTTCTTTTTATACCACATATAAGAAATAGTTTTAAATTGATACTTTTTGTACTTAAATGCCATAAGTATAAGAAAATATCTTTTAAAATTACTTTAAGTGAAACAAAGAAATCTAGAAAAGAACGTTTCTCTAAAAAAAGTAATTTTTACGTAACTCATAATTTGTTTTAATCAATTAACATGCAGTGAGGTGAAATAAATAGTAATAATTGGCCAACAAAATTTTAAAAAATTATTATTTACAAGAGCATTTCTTATATAAAATAATTAATTGAAGACTATTTGGCATTCCCCCCCAGAAGAATACAAGCTTTCAATGCTAAAATTAGAAAATTCATATATATGTGTATTTGGGGAAACTCTCTTCTCACACGTTTATATTTCATAAAAATTTTACAAATTTTATTATATATAATATTGTAAAAGATTGAATTTTGATGTAATTGGATAAGTATAATAAGGTGGAATGAAATAAAATAAGTTTGTTTAAAAAAAAATTTTGTGAAAGTTCCGCTTCTGTGGGTACTATTGATTATTGAGGAGCCATAGGTGGCTAAGAAATATTAAAATATTAGCAAAATTTCTTCCGTTGTGCGTAGCTATGGTTGAAAATCATATAAAGATTAAAATATTTTCATCTTCACCACCTTCTTTTTTTTCTATTTTCCACTTCTGTCAATCACACCCAAGTTGTTATGGAAGGCTATATATTTAAGTTGACTTGAGATTTGAGAAGAGATGTCCTAACGAAAAAGAAAATATCTAAACCACTAAACCCATGATTATGTTCATTTTTTGACTTAGTCATGCTTTCTTTTTGTTCGAGCATATTTTGACCATAATCTTTCTTGCAATGACAGTCAGGAACTCAAGGCCTGCATATTATTTTATTTTAATTTGGCCAATGACACAGGCAAGTTATAGTATTTTACCAAATCATGGTTAAAACCTTCGACCGAGTATAACTAGGAATGGAAGTTGGGTCTGAACGCGCCAAGTAACGTTTCCAAAGGGTCCAACTTGTGGAATGGGCAAAGAGGAAATTGCCTTTGAAAAAATGCTCCAAAGTCTACACTGTTCTCTTTGCTCTCTCGCTTTCTTTACCAAGAAAAAAAAGAAAGAAGCTTTTAATGCCGTCCCGGTCGTACCAAAGCAACAACCAATCAGTCAATCACACGATGCCAATTTCAATCCTTTTTCCTCCGTCCACACTGCTGAACGCAAAGTCTTCTCCTTCCCGACTCTCCCTTGGGTATTTTTACTCAGCCATCCCATTCTGTATTGTTTCTTTCTTACTTACAGTTGCATTTCACCCTATTTTTTCCCTCACATCTTTATCCCTGTGAGAATTTCTTCCACGGTTCTGCCATGACTGGCAAGTTTCCGAAATGCAACTTTGAATTTGAATAGGTGGATTCTGGCACTGTCGGCTGTTAGTGGAGGTTTGACAGTATATTGTCAGTAATTCAGCTTCGAACAGGTCTTACTCTTTCTGGGTTTACCACTTTTTGATACTTGTCTTCATCTGGAGTCCATTTTGTTGATTATTTGCTTGTTTGTAGCCCGTTCATTTATTTTGCCTCACTACGTTATGCTTCTGTTCATCCTCTGAGTCATAAGCCAGTTGCCATTCTTCATAAGGCTTTATCCTGTTGTTATAATACTGTATATGTTTACTTTGTACACCCCTTGATGCATAGGGGCAGGAACAAAGGCATGAAGGGTATAGATGTCTTTAGCAACTCTTCCATTGTATATGTGAAGTTCAGCAGCATAGTTTGCCATGTATAGTTTATATAAAGTGGGAAATATCGGAAGATCATATGTGACAATTAATGACACACTAATAATTAGCATGAGAGAGTGAAGCTGTGAATGCATAGTCTGAGGGGATATCAGATAATGACAGAGTTAATTTGTGGAGCATGAGGATCTTAGGTTATAATGCACAACTTCTGAACTAATTGACCCCTTATGAGCGGTCAACTTTCTAACATAACAGTGCATGGACGTATTATTACTGATATTAGGATATGGAATGACTTTCTGGGAATCTTGTTTATTGGGTTTGAATGAAATTCAATGAAAAGACTAACTGCTTCAAGATTGAACTCTAGCTGTTAAGCAAGGCCCCAAGAGTTAACTAACAAAAAATCTGTTAAAGGGTGGGATCTAGGAATTATTTGGTATTAATAAACAAAGTTAAGGTGATTCTTAGCC
Organism: Ceratonia siliqua; assembly: GCA_034509205.1. Lineage (NCBI taxonomy): Eukaryota > Viridiplantae > Streptophyta > Magnoliopsida > Fabales > Fabaceae > Ceratonia > Ceratonia siliqua. The sequence goes on from JASKGM010045997.1 coordinate 19,760, forward strand.
ACCCATTGAAGCTTGGGTATTCCTTATGCCTTTTGGATGTAAAGTATTTGAGCTTCTTGTCTATTTGAAATGTGCAGGATGGGTTTTGTTGGGGTCTTTGAGGGGATTATGGTTTAACCAATAACTATTTAGGTCCTTTAGGATTCTTTGCTCTTGAATTGATGTCTGCTATAGAAGTTTTTTGGGGGTGGGGGGCATAGGTAGTAACTTCATGCACCCGGTTCTCATAAGGCAAGAAAGCATTTTTAGCTCTTCATCATGTAAATTTTTTTTATCTCACTGTAAATAATGAGCTGATTGCTCTTCCACTGATTGGGATTATGATACTTGGCCTTATAGTCAAAGCATATATTGACATGATTGATTTTCCGTTACTGCTGATTAGGAGTAGTATTTTTCTGGTTTTATATAGCAGATATGTTGCCAGAAATTTATAATCCCTTGATCAGTTCTGAACTTGGAGGACTGGCGTTCATCTTCAGACAATATTGACTTTGATATACTTGTAACCTAGTTCTTGTCTTTCATGACCTACTTTACGTTTTGTTTTCTGTTTTATATTCACCCCTTCCAATTTAGATTGAATTGAGTTTTTTTTTGAATTGTTGACATGGTATAGAAATATCTGTATCTAATGTTTTGTTAATTTTATATAATATTGCAGAATTGCCAAGGGAACATGGCTGATTTTGAAAAAGATGAGGTGCCGATGCTGTCAGAGGCACATCAGCAACCATCTGATGAACTTGTGGATTCTAATTTCCAGAGGCTTGTATCAAGGACACGAAGTGAATCAATTTCTATTCCGATGAGCTCCATGGAGCCATATGAGAGAGAAACTAGTCTTGTGGGACATACTGGTCCACTAAGGAGTGAGAGAAAAACCCCCTTTGTGCAGATGAGTGGTCCTATATATGTTACCCACAGACCTGGAAACCTTTTCAGGCAGAATATAGGTGCCACAGGGAGCAAAGCTGTGGAGAGCATGAAAGAAAAAATTTCTTCTTTCCGTGGCACAGGTGAAAATGATTGGCAGAATAACTATGCTGCCAAAAATGAACACTTACTGAGGTCTGGGCAACTGGGAATGTGTAATGATCCTTATTGTACTACTTGCCCTACTTACTTCAAGGTTACTCAGGCTCAGCAAACAATTCCGAAGGCTCCTGGCATATTTGATCCCAAGGTGTCGTTCTTCCTTAAATAGACTATTATTTCTTCTTAGTTTAAGAACACATTGATCACTATATTTTGATGCCTTTGATTATATATAGTTCATGTGTTGCCAAACACTTTATTCTAGGTGTGTGTCGTCCACTATTCATTTTCATTCTGACAAAACTCAGGAGTTGATTTTGATGGTTTTGTCACAGTTTGTAGAATTATATAGGAAGTTAGGTGTATATTAGCTGTAAAGGATCTTTGTGTAGCAGATTATTAGGAAGTCTTGTT
>JASKGM010046048.1:0-13363 GCA_034509205.1 Ceratonia siliqua
TGATTTATAGGAGTTAGTTTCTATATTTCTGGTGTAGAAGTCTGTATATATACTATGTACTCTTTTGATTAAGAATATAAGAAGATTATTCTTTTCTTCAAAATCTTCACCTTGGAATGAAAAAACCTTTGAATTGGGGTATCACGCAGTAAAAAGAGATGATATAAATTTGGAAAGGCTAGAAACAATGGAATATTCCCCACCCATGTGTCCTCCCAGAATTTAATGCGCCAACCTGCAAAGAAATACAAGATCTAAAAGAACCAAAACTCTGAGATATAAATTTCCAAGGGCTTACATGAGTAGCAGAAATTGTTGGGCCACACTGCACTCTGGATTTCCTCTTCCTCGAAAGGCCTTTCTAGCCAATTAGCCTTCTCTTGAGTAATAGCACACCAGTCCACCCCTTCTATAAAAGGCCTATTAGGAAGGTCATCTGTGTAAAGAGCACAACAGAACCGAGTAATCTCCACATCGATAGTATCTGTCTCCCTAATCTTCCTTCCATCCTCAAGCTCTAATTGCTTAATCAAGCTTCTTTCCTTCTACCATTGCTACTCTGAAACAACTTTGAATTTGCATCACCTTCTCTCACCCACTACAGCCTAGATTTCTGCCGCCAACTAATACCTTCCCTAAAAGAAATTTCCCCTATCTCATTTCTCATAACTGATTTTCGACTCTTTAGTTCCACAGTAAATCTTCCTTCCACGTCAATTTTATTTAAAGAATTGCACTCCCTGGTTATCTCTTCTTTTCTAATTCTAATATCCCCAAACACTTGTTGATTCCACACCTAAACTTCTCCTTAAGCACCTTTAGCTTACTCATTCCCACCCCTCGACCCTGATGTCTTGCCACATTTCTTTCGCAAATTCTAAAAAGTTGTGATGCGTCAACAACATATTTTTAGACCTGAATGGTTTTAGACCTCATTTCACCTTAACAAGATTCAGCACAATAGGAAAATGGTCGGAACAAGAACGAGACAATGGTTCCTGCACAAGATTTGGAAAGGTATTTTCCCCAGCTATTGTGAACGAGAACCTATCTAGCCAAGATGAAACAGTATACCCTCTAGTAACTTACCAAGTAAACTGAGCATTAGCTAGAGGTATATCTCTAACCTTAAAAAATCATCAAAACTGCTCGTAGTATAAGTTACCCGACCACCCGCTAATTACTCATTTGGGGATCTGATCTAACACCATTAAAATCACCACCCACATAGCAATAGGGTGCATAGAAACCACAAAGAGACTAAGCTCTTCCCAAAAAAGAGACTGCAATGTAGGTTGAGTAGGACCATAAACAGAAGAAAGCCACCACTTCCCTTTCTCTTTAAAATCAAGCAACACTAATAGTGGAAGGTTTTCATGAAGAACATCCACTTTTTTATCTACCCTACTATCCCAAATTAGCAACAATTCCCCATAAGAGCCCATTGACGACATGTATTCTTAATCCTTGAACCGTGTACCCCATGTACTTCTTACCACCAAAACATCAATGACCTCTAACTTTGTTTACTAAAGCATCACTACATGGGGTTGAACCTGTGCAATCACTTGCTTGACTTGTCCCCTGATGAGACCTAAAGGTTTGAACCATAAACACTCCCGAATGACAAGGAAAATATCACTGTATTCAAGATAGAGTTCTCAAACAGCACTTGAAATACAAACAAAAGAAAAGGATGCAAGGCAATTGATATAACAGTAGCGAGCTTCCTTAATGCAACACAAAATAGAGCTAACCTTAACAGAGAAAGTACACTAGATAAACCCTAAACCTAGCGATAGCTGGGCCAATGCTGCTAATGTGGGATGCTGGTCTCCCCCTCACAGCCCACTGATCAATTTTCCAGAATGCCTAAACTGTGGCACCACACTCTTCTTTTAACTACCTTTTCCCTATCTCAAGCTGCATGGTAGCTCCTCTTCCTTTCCCACTTCCTGATCCTTCAGAATGACAACCACGTGTGTTTGGTGGCCATGATTTGATTCACCCTTCCTCTTCCTAAAGTTTGTCTTAAATGTCTGGGGTCTATCATTACCCCTCCTATAACTTCCACCTTGTCTTGAAGGTGGAACTCAGGAAATTGATTAACAATTGTGATGACATTCTCCTAGGTGTTCTCATAGTCAGGTTAGCCCTTCCATTTGATTAAGACTTGTTGTGAGCCATTCATCAAAGTGTGAGATCCTTTTACCAGCTCGGGTACAACTTGCAATTCCTTGCTGTTTGAAAGACTTTCGGGAACAGGAAGTGGTGGCGGACCTTGAATGAGTGCTTTCTTCAGCTGTGATGCATGAAAAACAAGATGTATGCGAGCAATGGGAGGCAATTCTATTTTATAAGCTACCTCGCCCACTCTAGCTAGCACTTTATATGGTCCATAGAAACGGGGGCTGAGTTTTTCGTTCACTTTCTTGGCTAATGTTCTCATCTTATAGGGTGTGATTTTGATGTAAACCATGTCTCCTACTTCATAGGATATTGCTCTTCTCTTGCGATCCGCCACCTTTTTTATGTAATTTTGGGCCTATGATAAATTATGCTTAAGTTCTTCAAGAATCATTTGTTCCCTGATGTGGTTGTTAACTTCTTCTACTCTTGATGTCTCATTTGTCCACTTGAACAAAATGGGTGGATCTCTTCCATAGAGTGCCCGAAAAGGGGTCATCCTTGTTGCTCTTTGGTACGTAGTGTTGTACCAATACTCCGCCCACGGTATCCAAGAGGGCCATTGTTTGGTCTATCCCCCACAAAGTAGTGCAAGTAGGTTTCTACACATCTATTGACGACCTCTGTTTGCCCATCCGACTCGGGATGATAAGCTGAACTCATGTTCAAGGAGGTACCCAAGGTCTTGAATAATTGTTGCCAAAATTGACTAACGAAAACTCTGTCTCTGTCTAACACTATGGATTTTGGGAACCCATGTAATCTAATGATCTCTCTAATGAACAATTCTGCCACCTCCTTGGTGTTGTAAGGGTGAGATAATAACAGGAAGTGGCTATATTTAGTAAATTGATCCACCACTACTAGGATGACACCCTGACTTTGGTAGTCCGCATATGAAATCTATGCTAATGTCTTCCCATACTTGAGTGGGTATTGGTAACAGTTGAAGTAATTCCTCAGGAGATAAAGCTTGGTATTTGTTAGGTTGACAGATATCACATCTTGCCACATACCTTTACACATCGTGTTTCATTCCGGTCCAATGAACAACATCTGATAACCTCTTGTAAGTTCTTGAGTTTCGAAGTGACCTTCCATTGGAGAGTGGTGAAATTCTCTAAGAAGCTGGGGTATTCTTTTGGAAGTTTTGGGCAGTACTAACTTCCCCTTATGCAATAACGGCCCCCTGTGGATTGAGTAATCTAGTTGGCTTCTCAGATCTGCTATTAATTGGCTGGTAATATCTATTAAAGCTTTATCTTGCTGAATTTCTTCTTCCACGGTTCCCCAATCTTCCCAATTCATCAATGTGATGGCCCTTAATTCTATATTTTCTTCCTTCCTGGATAGAGCACCAGCTGCGTCATTCTCCTTTCCGGGTTTATAGTGTATTGAGAAGTCATATCCCATTAACTTGGCTGCCCATTTTTGCTGCTCCATGCCTAAAATTCGCAGTTCCAGCAGATGTTTCGGGCTTTTTTGGTCTGTCCTAATCACAAAATGGTGGCCAAATAAGTATGGACGCCGCTTTTGCACCACAAACACAATGGCCATCAACTCCCTTTCATATACTGAACACCACCTTGCGCTCTCAGATCATTTTTGGCTCAAGTAAGCAATAGGGCGCCCCTCTTGCATCAATACAGCCCCAATGCCCATCCCGGAAGCATCGGTTTCTATCTCAAATGACTTTAAAAAATCCAGGCATTCTCAATACTGGTGCTTGAGTCATGGCAACCTTCATGCGTTCAAAGGCCTTTTGAGCCTCATCATGCCAAGTGAAACCATTCTTCTTGAGTAAAGAAGTCAGTGGTGATGCTATGTTCCCATATCCTTGTATGAACTTCCTGTAGTATCTTGTTAGTCCTAGTAACCCTCTCAAGCCTTTAACATCCTTAGGGATTGGCCAGTTTACCATGGCTTCTATTTTGGATGGGTTAGGTTGAACCCTGTTAGCTGAGATAATGTGCTCGAGATATTCCAACTTCCTTTGTCCGAACAAGCATTTCTTTTTATTCAGAAATAACTCATTCTCTCTCAAAATCTGCAGAGTTACCTTCAGATGTTGGATGTGAGTTTCCATGTCAAGGCTGTAAATTAGTATGTCGTTGAAGAACACCAAGACGAACTTCCTATCGGAATGGCATGACTAGGAACTCATAATGCCCCTCGTGTGTTCTAAATGCTGTTTTAAGCTCTTCTCTTGCCTTCGTTCGTATTTGGTGGTACCTTGATTTTAAATCTAGCTTAGTAAACAAAGTAGAATCCCCTAATTCATCCATCAACTCATCTATCACCGGAATTGGAAATTTATCTGGAATTGTCACCTGGTTGGAAGCGCGATAATCCACACAAAAACGCCAACTCCCATCCTTTTTCTTAACTAGTAATATAAGGCTTGAAAAAGGACAGTTACTTGGTCTTATAACTCTAGCACATAGCATCTCTTTATTAGTTTTTTAGGCTCATTCTTTTGCGAGTGAGGATATCTATAAGGCCTAATGTTGGGTGGTTGTGCCCCACTTCGAAGAGGAATTTGGTGATCCTGTTCTCGGGTAGGAGGCAGCCCAGTAGGTTCTATGAATATGGAAGGATAGTGTTGCAAAACTTCTTCTATCTCTTCTGGACATTTTGCCTTATCTTGCATTCCACGGATCCAAATTCTATCAGATAGCCCTCTCCCTTGGCCTGCACTGACTTTAATAGTGTTTTCAAGGATACCAGGGACTTCGTTGAGGATGGGTCCCCTTTTAACACTACATAAACCCCTCCCACCATAAACTGGATAATTAATCTCCTCCAATTAACCTTCATATCACCCAGAGATTCCAACCACGAATAATTCCGAGGATCACATATGTGCCACCCAGTTCAAAAGGATAGAAAGATTGAGTTATTCTAACCCACTGAACCTCTATCTTTATCCTTTACAAATTCCCCTTCCTTTTACTCGATGCCCATTGCCTATGGTGACCCCAAAATTTTGTGAATTCTCCGTGAGTATGTTGAGTTTCTCGACAATTTCTCTGGAAAGAAAATTGTGAGATGCCCCACTGTCTATAAGTATCATCACGTCCTGTCCTTAGATCTTTCCCTTGAGTTTCGTCGTCTTGCTGTTAATCTAACCAGTGAATGGAGTGACAGTTTTACTGCCATGTTCTCCCCTTCCTCTGTTCCCCAATGTCTCCGTTTTCTCAAGGTTTCCATCCCTTCCTTGTTCCTCTTTTTCGGTTTCATCTTCATCTTCTAACAAGAGCACTTCCAGCTGTCTATTCTTGCATCTGTGATTTGGGTGAACCTCTCGTCGCATCTGAAACATAAATCCATTTCACATCGTCGAGCTTCCTCAGCTGGTGATAGCCTCTTGAAGTTGTTGGTGCTGGTTTGTGAATGCCCAGGTTCTCGTGGGTAGTCGATGCTAGAGCTTTTAACTCATCCCCACTTCTATTCGTAATCAATGGGCCCTTTCTAGTGACATTCGTTCTCGAAAAATGGGTTGCCGTTGTGGCAGGGACCCATGGGTGTGCCGATACACGGGTATAACTCATCTCACCCATTGTTTTTTGCTTGGATCCAAAATGGCCCAACTTCCTTCCTGGCTTCTCGGGCTCTCTGTAGCAGCCAATTTTTGTCTTTAATCTTGTGGGCTAAATCCGTCATCTGCTTGAGGTCCTCTGGTTGGCCCAATCTCACCTCCGCTTTCATCTCATCTCTCAAGCCATTGAGGAAGGCCCCCATCAACCAGTTATCGGGTGCTCCTTTCAACGGGGCTGATTGCAACTCAAATTCTTCTCTGTACTTTGTCACTGTACCACTTTGTTTCAAGGCGATGAGCCTTTCATAGCTGCTCCCAGATTGTGAAGGTTGAAATCTATTCAATTGCTCTTTCCTAAACTTCACCCATGATTGCAATGGTTTCCTTCCCTCCAACCACTAAAACCAATTCAGTGCTCTGCATTCTAAACAAACGGCCACAGCCTCCATCCTCTCTGTTTCCCTACGTCGTTCACTCTGAAGTAAACGCTCCACCTTAAAATGCCACCCTAATGGGTCTTCTCTTGAAAATATTGGTAACTCCAGCCTTCGAAATTTACCCTCCTTCTCTTTTCTTTGGTTTTCAACCCCTTCTCTTACCACCTCCCTTTTTGCTTCTTTATCTCCTTGATGAGATCCTCCAGCTGAGCCCCCCTTCCCTCCTGTTATTTTGTTCTTGATTTCCTCCATGAAATCTCTCATATCGAAGATGTGTTCCTGAACTGCTCCCATCTTGCAACTGAACTCTCCTAGGAGCCTCACTTGCTCTCCCAGGAGTCTCCCCTGCTCTGCCATACCTCCCTTTAAATTATCCATCCTGCCCTCCATTCTGGTGTTTACCATGACTTAGAGATCAACTGGCTCTGATACCAAACTGATGAGACCCAAAGGTTTGAACCATAAACACTCCCGAATGACAAGGAAAATATCACTCTGTTCAATATAGAATTCTGAAACAGCACTTGAAATACAACCAAAAGAAAAGGATGCAAGGCAACTGATATAACAGTAGCGAGCTTCCTTAATGCAACACAAAATAGAGCTAACCTTAACAGAGAAAATACACAAGATAAACCCTAAACCTAGCAATAGCTAGGCCAATCCAGCTAATGTGGGATGCTGGCCTCCCCCTCACAGCCCACCGATCAATTTTCCAGAATGCCTAGACTGTGGCACCCCACTCTTCTTTTAACTACCTTTTCCCTCTCTCACGCTGCATGGCAGCTCCTCATCCTTTCCCACTTCCTTATCCTTCGGAATAACAGCCACGTGTGTTTGGTGGCCATGGTCTGATTGACCCTTCCTCTTCCTAAAGTATGTCTTAAATGCCTGGGGTCTATCATCCCTTCTTACCTAAATTACCAAACCCTCCAACATTCTAGCGAAAAACTTTCATTGACACAATTTATTCACCTGCCTACCTTTACTACCCCCATAATTCGCCAAAGTAGCTAGTTTTGCAACTCGTTCTTCAATCGATTCTTCTTTTAGACATAAATCTTCAAGGATTCTTCTATTGGTACTTGTAACCCATCCCAAGAGACAAGAAGGACTAGAGACCCTTGGCTGTCCCTCTCATTGTGGTTACTATGGGCTATGCAATTTTCCTCTAAATTTTGACATTACATAACAACTTTCATAACATAGTGCGTGTAGTTTGGAGAGGCCAGCATCACAATTGCTTCTCTCATTTGACCACCTAGTAAAACAGTCTTTGAACTTGTGGATTTGTCAAATAAAGGTAATAAACAAGGAACAAAAGTAGAAGTGGAAAAAAGTTGATTGCATAGAATCAGAATGTGGAGTGTAACAACGTAGTTAGTGAGAGAGGAGAGAGAGGAGAGAAAGAAGAGAATGGAGATGTGAATGAGATTATTGACTTGACTTGAGATTACTGACTTGACTTGTCAAGTTCCCTATATGTCTATTTATAATTAAAATCTAGGTCAAGTACAATACAGGATTGAAAGCTCAAGCCCACTAGGGTTAGGTGCACACACATATAACTCTTAACCTAGTCGTCAGGCTCTCTAACACTCCCCTTCCAATTGGAGCACATTAGACATGCCTAGTTTGTTACAAATGTACCCAATTTTATTCCTATGGAGAGCTTTAGTGTTTGTTGATGAACTGTATGATTTTGCTGGAGACGGAAAGGGAGCGAGTTAACTTGGTTTTACTGCAGATCTTATGTTCGTCCAAGCAAGGAGAACCTCCACAGAGGTGTAGTATCTTCATTCCTTATGTGTTATTGAGAAGAATAATCGTTGATAATGGGAGCTGTGATAACTTTGTAGCCAAGAAGTTGGTTGAGCATATATGAATTTATCTACAAAACCTCATCACTCACCTTATCTAATTGGGTGGGTGAAGAAGGGGCCAACTGTGAGGGTGATCGAAGTTTGTGGAGTTCCTATTTCCATTGGGAGGCATTATAAAGAGGAAGTTGTTTGTGATGTAATAGACATGGATGCTAGTCATGTTTTGTTGGGAAGACCCTAGCAATATGATGTATATGCAACATACAAAGGCCGAGATAATGTGTATTTGTGTACTTGGAGGGATCATAAGATTGCTATGGTTCCAACTAAGGGAGTTGACACTAAACCCGAGACTTCTAAAGTGGAGGGACACTCTTTTCTAACTATAGCCCATTCCGAGAATGAATTCCAATTCGAAGCAAAGGAGACCCAGGAAGTTCTTGTTGTCGTAGTGAAGACTTTACTTGGGAGTGTTCAGAGGGGAGACAATAGAGGAAATACTTCAGAGGTGTTGTAGCTATTGAAAGAATTTTAGGAGTTAGTATCTGAGGATTTACTTGATCAGTTGCCACCTGTGAGAGATATTCAGCATCAAATAGACTTAATACCCAAGGCTAGTTTCCCTAACCTACCTCATTATTGTATGAGCCCAAAAAAGAGTGAAATTTTAAGGGACAAAGTAGAGGAATTGCTGAAAAAGGGATTTATCTGTAAGAGCATCAGTCCTTATGTAGTACCAGCCTTACTAACGCCAAAGAAAGATGGGAGTTGGCATATGTGCATGGATAACCGATGGGAGTTGGCATATGTGCATGGATAATCGGACCATAAAAAAAATCACAGTGAGATACAGATTTCCCATACCTCGCTTAGATGACATGTTGGACATGTTGGAGCGCTCAAAATTGTTTTCCAAGATTGACTTGAGTGGGTACCACCAAATCAGAATCCGTCCTAGAGATGAGCGGAAGACCGCTTTCCAGACCAAGGAAGGCTTATTTGCGTGGTGAGTCATGCTGTTTGGGCAAATGCACCCAGCACTGTCATAAGACTCATGAATCAAGTATTAAAACCATTCATTGGGAAATTTGTGGTGGTTTACTTTGATGATATCTTGATTTATAGCAAAGAGGAGGACGAACACTTAAATCATTTGAAAGAAGTTTTAATGTTACTACAGGAAAACAAGTTGTTTATTAACCTCAAAAAGTGTGATTTCTTAACAAATAGCTTACTGTTTTTGGGTTATGTTGAAGTGCTAGTGGTGTTCATGTGGATGAAGGGAAGGTGAAAGTCATTCGAGAGCGGCCTACCCCAAAGACAGTAACCAAAGTGCATAGTTTCCATGGGTTAGCCACCTTTTGCCGAAGGTTTATTAGGATTTTCAGCTCCATTGTTGCACCAATAATTGAATGTTTGGAGAAAGGAAAGTTTAAATGGGGAAGAGAAGAAGAGGAGGGCTTTAATTTGATTAAAGAAAAATTTTGCAGTGCGCTTGTGTTGACTTTACCATCATTTGATAAACTATTTGAGGTTAAATGTGATGCTTGCAGGGTTGGAGTTGGAGCAGTCTTATCTCAAGATGGAAGGCTTGTGGCATTCTTTAGTGAAAAGCTTAGTGAAGCCAAGAAGTGGTCCACTTATGACCAAGATTTTTATGCTGTTGTAAGGGCCTTGAAGTACTGGGAGCATTACTTGGTGTAGAGGGAGTCTGTTCTTTATACAGACCACCAGGCATTGAAATTCTTGAATACTCAGAAGCACTTGAGTAGTATGCATATTAGGTGGTCTACTTATTTGCAGAAGTTCCCCTTTGTCTTTCAGCATAAATATGGAGTTAACTGAGTTGTTGATGCCTTGAGTCGCAAGGAAGCATTGCTTGTGACATTGAGGCAAGAGGTTGTAGGATTTGAGTATACGAAGGAGTTGTATTCCACAAATGATGACTTCAAAGACAGACGGTCCAAGTGTTTAGCAAAGCAACCAGCGAGAGATTTCTATGTACATGATGAGTATTTATTCAATGGTAATCGCTTATGCATTCCTTGAACTTCCTTATGTGAGAAGCTTATCCGAGATTTGCATGTGTTTGACATGGAGCAAGTTGCACTGAATTTTCTTGATCAATTGATAACCAGAAGGGGTAAAAAAGAAGGGATGTTTAGGCAACACATTGAGTGCTTTGCTACTATATTTATGTGTTCTGTTTGTTGTTGTAATACTGTTGACTGTATTTTGTGTTAGTATTGGCTCTTTAAGGATATTTCTGTAATTTCCCTTAAAGATATTTTTCTGAACCTGTATGTATTGTTGGTCTGAGTAATGAGATGGAGTTCACCTTATTCCTATAATTCCAGATTGCATTTCGACATTACTGTTCAGTGAACAGTGCACTTCTAGAAATCTTTCCAGAAATCGGCCAAAACCTTGCGTTTGCGAGCCAACAAATCCGTTGGTTTGTTGTTTTCCTAACCCTATGCTACTCTAGTGTCACAACGTGATGGCCGATGTAAAAGCTATCATTTTATGACTTTTGGGCGAGTAAGGGAAAAAGTAGAGAGAAAAAAAAATGGAGTCGCCACCAATTAATTAAAAGAATAATTGAGATCCTTGAAAAGAGAAAGGAAAACTGGCCCTCGGAATCAAAGGAAAGGTTTGTAAGTTTAATTAAGTGTAGGGAAGGTGTGAGGCACCCCACAATGTCCATTTCTAAGGATGGTTACCCTAGATTGTTTGTACTTAAGAATTTAATGTATTTTAATTATTCTCTTTTTGTTAGTAGGATAATGAAAAAAGATAAAGAAAGAAATAATCAGACCTATCTTATCAAGTAAGTGTTTATGTACCCCACAAGGGATTAAGGTAAACGTAATTCAAAATATTTTGATAAATTGATTAGGTGAGATGTTAGGACATTAGGGAAATTAAATTTTCACTTAAAGCCTGAAAAATGAATCAAGACACAGGTGAGAATATACCTACATTGAATGCCCATGAAATTGAGGTCCTCGGGGAATATAAAATTCCACTGAAAGCCTAGAAAAGGAAACAAAGCTTTGGGAAGACGAAGTTCTACTGAGAGCTTGTAAGAATTAGGACATTGAGGAATATATAATTCCACTGAATACCTACAGGGATTAAAACTTTGGAGATGATAAACTTCTACTGAAAGTCCCTTGAATATTGGATCATTGGAGCAAGAATGAAATTTATAAAAGTAATGGAGCAAAAAAAGAGATTTATGAAAGAAGTGGGGCCAAAATGCAATTTCTAGAAATTGGGTGGCCGAAATGCAATTCCTGAAAAACTAGGGGGCCAAAATGCAATTCTTGAAAGTAATGGGGGCCAAAATGAAATTTTTGGAAACTGGGGAGTTGAAATGAAATCACTAAAAGTTTCAAGGTCAAAATGGAATTATTGAAATTATTGGAGACAATAAAATTAGTGAAAATATTGGGACAAAGATGATATTTATGAAATTATTGGGGGCAAATATGAGATTTGCTACATCTTTTGGAGTACGAATACCATTATTGAAATGTATGGGGTGAAAAGGAGATCACAAAATTTATAACAACTTGTAATGGTTTCAAATTTTAAATTTTATTTTGAAAATACTTGATTAAGCCATTGGAACCTTTTTGAAAAACGATACTCTCATTGAGTCATTGGAACTCAAACAATTTAAAGATTTTTGTAGATGCTAGTTAAGTGGGCCTTAATAGAAATTGGGCTTTTCAGCCCTAAAGTATTAAAATTTATTCAAACCAAAAAATTTGGTTCAATGTGCATTTAGAACCCAAATTAGACATTCCACTTGAGACAAAGACCAAGAATTGGGTTTGGCCCTCACTTTTCTTTTTTTTTTTTTTAAAAAATCAATTATTTCCGGTGAATGAGAAATGTGGTGCCTTGAACTCCGCATCTATTAGTAATGACTAATACTAGAGAAAACAAATCCCCCACCCCCCAGTAACATAGAAAACCAAAAAGAGATAAGGGATGGTTTAATTCCCCAATTGGGTTCAAAAGAACCCTCCACTGAACAAAACCCAACAACCAAAAAGAGAATCCCCAAATCTGCCGAACAACTACCATATGGATAAAGAGAAAGCATATCTGGGCATACCTAACCGGATCACATTCCCTTAAATGCTATCACATTTGTAAATCTCCACTTGAACCAATAATAATAAAAACCAGGCAGTACCATTTGACTAAAAATGAAGATCCATAGATGCAACCATAAATCAAACACAAGCTAACATCAACATAACTCAAATATAGAATCAGTTTTGTACCTGTCTATTAACCTCCCAGATGGTACCAACTTAACCATGTAAGCAGATTTGAATCCACAAATTAAGATACCACTCATTATAAGGCACATCTCGAATATGAACTCACAGGTTTATCACTTGAAACAATACCAACCTAGCCCAAAACATGTGTTCATAAATTTCAAACTCGAACTAGTATCACTTTAAGAAGAAATAACAGCATTGAAATCAGAATCGTTTTTGGAAGAAAATGAAATTCAATTTATTTAACACCCCCCCCCCCCCTCAGAAAAAGCGAATCTGATCACCTCATCTGGAATCACAGGTTTAAATGTACACCAAAGCTGCTTTGCCATGGTAAAGACAGATTTTATCATTATCTAATCAAAATCAACACACCCATAATACCAAATCAACATAGACACCAATTCTTGGGGATAATCAACTAGTAATTAAATGATACTCAAAATTTCTTAAATAATCATGACGAACAAAGTTGTGTTTAGTAGTATTATATTTGAACTAAAAAAAAAAAAAACTGAGTTGGAACTAATAAGTAAACTAGTGTCCCCATAGTGAGCTTAAACTTGAACCTTCGACAAAATCAATCCACAAGGTCAAATTTCCCCAATTCACAACATTGCGCCTACACAGAACTGAATACCAAATCAAAATGATAATGAAACTCCTGATTTGGACTCAGAAAACACATCAAATTCAAACCATCATCTCATCTTAAGATGCAATCGGACTGAAATCAAATTCAACTCACTATCATAACCAAATCGAAGAACTAAACCCATTCCACGAAATAGTCACAGCAGACAAATTTTAATTAACAGCTAAAATACTAGTAGCATAAGTATTCATCAAAAGATTTCATCCTATCAAGAACACAATCAGAAGGAGAAAACTTTTTCTTCATGTGTAACACACCTTTCCGCAAATTTCAAGCCACTGTAGCGCTATTCTTGCCGACCCACCAAACTCCTTCGTTAAGATTGATTCTCTTCTCTTTTTGTGCTGTGTCGATGCAGCCTTTTGATTTATACCCGAGGAAATTGTTCCCTTTGTACGATTAGCTAGGCAGTGGCTGAG